>CM062292.1:13708386-13860086 GCA_031216915.1 Pictodentalium vernedei
CTTGGTACCACCTTTTACCGCCTTCTGGTATGGGGATTTACCTCCTTCCTGGCTCCTTCCTGGCTGTTTGCTTTACTCTTGCCATTCCTAAAATATAGAATAATTGGGCAACACTAAGTTTCGGTTTGACAAAGAGTACAGTTCTCGTGACAAGTATTAAAACGAAAGGATGTGTCTGTATCGCTTGTCACAGTGCCAAGTCCCAGCCAAAGGGCTTGGATGACCTACGATTTCTACGTGCAATTCCATCCACATTCTCCACTCCACTTTGTGCTAGCGTAACATCATTATCATGTATCTCGTTATCGTCGGGCATTTCAATTATCACTTCCCCCGCCCTATCTGGAATTTCGTTCTCATCTGGCTTCTCGACGGGCCTACTCTCCGCTGACGGGGCGACCGTCTCACTGGGGTTGGGGACTCACTCTTCAGTCTGCAGGCCCATCTCTTTTGCAGTCTACTATTTGTCCTTCATCTAGCTGCTATCACACCCCCCCCCCCCCCCCAAAAAAAAAAAAAAAATTCTTTAATCTGTTGAAGTGTGCTATTTTGGGATTGGAAGTTGTCTTCTTCCAGATGCGGTATACCGTGACATTTAGACTGTGTGTAACGAAAAAATGGTCCCTCCCACTGGCAGTGTAATTTAGGTGAGCGCCTTTTTTTCGTAGATGGATCATGCAACCAAACGGCTTCGCCTACTTCGATCGAAGCTCCATATGGGCGACGGTCATATACCCGTTTCTGAAGTAGCATGGCTCACTTCAAGTGTTCCCGTGCTGTATCACGGTTTCTCAGTATCCTCTCTCGGAGTTTGGTGTACTCTGTTTTATGTACAGCAGAATCAGAAGGCGGTTCCGATGCAATGTCAATGGGGGGGGGGGGGGGGTGGGTGGACTTCCCTTCCCAACAATATGGAGTTTGGTGTTTCCCCTGTCGATGACTGTACCGAATTTCTATACGCCTTCATCAGGTAGGGTAACTGTTCGTACCAGTCCTTTTGGTTTTTGTTTATCTCTAGAGATAGCACGTTTTCCAATTTTCGATTGAATCTCTCATACCGTCTAATTGGGGCTGGTCCTCGTTTTGATGATACTAAGCATGCGACATATAGTACAGCGTCCGTGGACTGGTCACTCTCCATGGGTTGGCAATATTTCCACGGGTGCAATAATATTAGATTCCAAACACTAATTACAGAGATAAGCATTAACAATTTAATTAATGAAGCATCGGGTATATGAATTAAAATTTTGATGATGATGATCTTAATTACCTGGTAAACGCATGCGTGGACATCACTCCCCACGCGTGGATTACGACTAGTCCACTGCGCCTATACTGACTCAAAGTGTCGCCCCTGATCTGAGTGTAGCTCCCGTGGGACACCAAATCTGCATATGTACTCTAGCTTATCCGGTATTGTCGTAGACTCCTAGTTGGGTATAGCGTACGACTCCACCGATTTCGTGAAGTAATCTCCCATCACCAGCACAAATTTATTCCCCTGGACAGTCGCCGGCAAGGGTCCCATCACATCTACAGATATTATTTCACATGTGTGGCCAACAAGCCGTTGTTGTAAAGTAGCTCTTCGTTTCCGGCCGCCATTTTTGCGACGCTGACAGTTTTTGCAGTATTGAATCACATCTCGGCTCAGATGGTACCAGTCAGTAATAACATTGTCTAACTTTCTTCCAGGGTTTTCTAGAAACCTAAATGGCCTGCAGTCCTGGTTTCATGCAGTTGTTCTGGAGCTTCGTGTCAATAATTTCCAGGAAGCAGCAACTGCCATGTCGTCCTGTCACCTTTAGGTTATTCATATCGCCTGTACAGGACACCATCCTTCCATTCTAGGCTATCCCATTGGGCCCAGTAACATTTTACAGCACTGGGTAGCGGACGAATTTTCTTCCAATCAGGCCTATCTTCGCTTACTTCTTTCCATTGTATTACCTACTTCAGGTCTGGGTCAGCTTTCTGGGCATCAGCCATTGTCTGTTTATTCCAGTTGAGGCTAATAGAGATAAAGTTTGTCATCTCCGACCTCTGTCCTTGATCTTTTAATTTCTGCCGAGCTATCCGCCCACATTGTTGACATGGTCGTCGTGACAACGCGTCCACGTTAGCGTGTCTATTTCCAAGTCTAGAATGAAAAGTGAAATTGAAGGTGCTAAGAGCCTCTTGCCACCTGGCCACTTGTCTCTCAGGTTCTTTAAAATTCATTTAAGAATTGAATGCAATTTTTATAATCTTTATTGGAGTAAGAACGTGTGGGAATCGGTACAAATTATGTATGAATCCCGAACAATTTATTCCCATTCCCACACGTTCATACTCCAGTAAAGATTACACAAATTGCATTCAGTTCTCATATATTACTTTCCGTAACTGTTTAAACTACTTTTTACCAAACAACAAAGCAGAAAGATGAAATAAAAGCCACCCTCACACAAAAGACAAAGCGCACAACTCTGGGTTCAGCTCCAGTTCCATCTGAATGATATCCCAAAGGCAAATAAGCTTTAATTTTCACAACTTCAGAAATGGAAACGAGTATTTTATTAACGGGCGTTATGCCACAGTTGGGAAATGTTACCAAAGAAACAGCAGCGCAGTTGATCACTGCAAGAGGCGCTAAAAGTTAAAAACCTGCCCAAACACCGCCCGAATTACATTCTGTCAACTGCGCTCTACCGTAAATGCGGGTCAAAGTTCGACCAAATGTATTCATTGGAAAATGAATTACATTTGGTCATGACATTTTCATCCAGCTGACTGATAGGAATTGAGGATTTGGACCCAAAACGTATAACTACATCGTATATTAACAATGTAATTATTTAAGAATTGAATGCAATTGTTGTAATGTTTATTGGAGTATGAATGCGTGGGAATGGGTACAAATTCATACATAATTTGTACCCATTCCCACACGTTCATACTCCAATAAAGATTATAAAAATTGCATTCAATTCTTATAATTACATTCCGTAACTGTTTAAACTACTTTTTACCAAACAACAAAGCAGAAAGACGAAATAAAACATGTACGAACGAACGAGGCGAAAAAACCACCCTCACACAAAAGACAAAGCGCACAACTCTGAGTTGAGCACCGGTTTTCGGCATTGACCCACATTTGTCAAATTGCCGTCTTTTGCAATGAAACTTGGAATGTTCAAAACAATTTATTTAACATATCAGTAAACTATAATCGCTGACCACTGCGAGAGGCGCTAAAAGTTATAAACCCATCCATACACCGCCCGAATTACATTCTGTCAACTGTGCTCTCCGTAAATGCTGGTCAAAGTTCGACCAAATGTATTCATTTGAAAATGAATTACATTTGGTCATGACGTTTTCATCCAGCTGACCAATGGGAATTGAGTATTTGGACCCAAAACGAATAACTACATTAAGAATGCAATTATTATCCATTGTAATGATCCATGGCCGGTTCGGATTGTGAACTGCTTGCCTAGCAAGTAATGTAGAACATGTTTCAAGAAGAAGACTGTAGCTAAAAGTTCTTTCCTGGTTGTACAATAGTTGTTTTCAATACACACTTACTGGTGTAGGCAATTACCCTCTCTTCGCCGTCCTGCTTTTGCGAGAGCACTGGTCTAATTGCACTATGGCTTGTGTCAGTGTCTATGACAAATTCTCCATCTTTCCTGGGATATCCTAAAATCGGTGCCTCTATCAACTTTCGTTTGAGCTCTGCGAATGACTGGTTACGCCGTTGGTCCCAGTGAAAAATACGTTCCTTTTCTCTGAAAGTATGAAGCGGCGTAGCATTTTCGGCAAAAGATTACATGCCATAGGAAACCTCCCTCTGAAACAGGTGACATTTCTGTGGTTTTAAGTTTAGTTCCGCCACTCGTATCTTATTGAGAACCATTTGTAGTCTTTCCTGTCCGTTTTCGAAGGATGTCCCAACACGATTATATCGTTAATGTATACCAGACAGACTCTGACTGTAAGCCATCCTGAACTGATTCCATGAGCATCTCGAACGTGAATGCGCTGTTAACCACCCCAAAAGGCATTACGTTCCACTGGTAGGAGCCCGCACTTGTGGCAAAAGCCGATTTTAATTTGTCATTTTCATCGAGTTCTACTTTTTGGCAACATGATAATAGATCTAACGTGGAAAACCATGTTGCTCCACAAAGGCAGCCGAGGGAGTCGTCAATAGGTGGCATAGGGTAGGCATCCTTTATGGTTTTCTCGTTCAGACACCTATACTCTACGCAAAACCTGGACCGTCCATCCTTCCTTCGGACTAACACTATTGGCGCGGCCCAGGGACTGTTGGGAAGTTTAATTACTCCCCTATTTAACATGTTTTTTCTCTATCAGGTCATCCGCCACCCGTCGTGGGAAAAATGGTAAACACCGGGGGCGTTGCTTTATTGGTACTTCATCTGTAGTGACAATCGAATGTTTTACAAGGCTGGTTCGTCTCAAATCATCATCATTGTGGGAAAACATATCAGAGTTCAAGTTTAAAAACTGCTGTACTCTTTCTCCCCCCCCCCCCCCCTCACCGTTAGATGTATATTAGAATATTACATCTGTTGTATACATCCTGGGGTTGGTCAGGGGTAGCCTGCAGTGTCACTGTAATTAAACCTTGATCTCGCTGGGAGCACCGACTTTGTGTCTATATCTATTTCATAAATTGATCTGTCCACGCCCATGGTTGTCCGCTAGTGAACTAGAATGCTGTCATTATTCGGGTTAAACATCTGAATGGGTGCAGTCTTTGCATCCGTATTGACTAGTATCCTCCCGACCAGCAGCCCATTTTCACATCGTTTATTGTTTTGGGTAGCTTCAATTATGCTCAATTTACTCATTCCGTCACGTCTCTTCTATTGACCTCGGATACTACCTCGTGCCCAGCTAGGACGGCAACTGTTGTTTGCACTGTCATACGACAACACGTAATTTATTCTTATTTATATCAAAACAATTGATAGCCACATCGTCTAATTTTAAGTACAGATTCTTCAAATCAACTTGATAATTTGCATTTTTTAGAAAGTCCATACCAACGACGATGTACCCTGTTATTCTGGCTCGCACCACTTTTAGTAGTCTTTCTCTCTGTCCTATTTTTAATTCTCATTTGGCAGTCACCAAGGACAAATAAACGTTGACCATCCGCCATAGTGTTCCTTATCTCATTCTCTTCAAGTTTGGTCTTAACCTCTTCATAGTTACAACTAACTAGAAGTCCTGTCATGAAATGCGCACACATAGCACGTCGATCTGCACGTTAATCTACGCGTTAGGTCCATAGTAAGGCTATCAAATTATGTACATATGGCCTGTGTACAAGCAATGTTTCAGCCAATGGACCTCCGCCCGTTTGTCAAGTGGCAAGCTATAGGCGTGTCCAACAGTACAATTAACTCTTTCAACACGAGAGGCCGCTTTTCCGGTCCAGGAACACAATACGTCATAATTTCATTAAGTAGAATGGCTACTAAGTGAACGTGTGTGGTAGAACAATTAATATTTTCAACGTGCAGCCTGAAAATATTAATTGCACTACCACCAAATAATGGATATGGACTCTATTCTCCAATTTCTGCCATTTCACTGGCATGGAAGATACCACCGGTGTTGAAAGGGTTAAGCTCTAATTGTTGCAGGTGGGTTGTTAATTTTATTGTGGGTTGTTTACACTGGGGTTTCTCTTCAGTATTCATGACCGCGCGTATACGACTATGTTGAAAATAATAAAGTGTCCTCTGTACAAAAGTATTACTGATATTACTTCAGTGACACGAACGACGTCGGTTGTGTAAGGATACATTTTTATACAAGCAGAACACTAAATTAAATTGTAAAAATTGAAGTAAATTAACTGTTGCTTTATCGGAGTATAAATGTGGGATGGAAGTGCTACTCGGGGCATACAACTTCAAACAACCATTCAGCATTCATTCTCAGAAAAGTGACAGATAATCCATTCCAGTTTTTATGTGTATTATTGTGATGAAAAATACATTAAGCTAGCGAGAGATAACATTCTTCGGTTTTGTGTTAACGCATCAATTTCCAACGACGTCACGTAGCTGCTTTATCAGGTTCTTAATCCCTGCGTAACATAAGCCGAGTAGAAAAACACACGTGATTCCTTACACTCACAGACTCCAAAACTTTCAACTGGTGCATGCTCCACATTTCGCAATGGAGTGGGTCCATTACGATTCATTGTACAAAACGGATTTCAAAATTCAAACATCAATTCTGCACACGAACATCGGTTATGAGAATTTTCTTAACCCTTTACCCAACGCAGACTATATCAAAATTTATTATTTTAAATATAATTTTTTACGAATTTCAACAAATCCATATCATGTGACCCCTCATTCGAACGAGCTCAATGAGCTCGTTCCAATGAGGGGCCAATGATATTGTTTTGTTGAAATATTTTGAAAAATTTAATTTTTTCAACTGCTCAATTTGCATATCACGCGGGCGGATGCGGGCGATTCGTCAGGTAAAGGATTAAATAAAATCCGACAGAGCATTATGAGATGATGACGATTTCACATTCAGAGAACGTACTTACATGTACCTGTAGCGGGTATATGTATTCATTCAAGTTTCAGAACTAATAAAGCAAAAATATTACTTCCATGCCCATGATATCATAGTGAAAACTGCCATAGTGAAACCGTGAAATAGTAATGTCCTGAAAAAGGCCTTTGCAATTGATGATATCATTGTCCCCAAATTTTATTCTACCGGGAACAGAAAAACACAGATCATCCACTGCAAACTTCGTTTAAACTGTAGCGAACTAAATGGTCATAAGTTTGACAGATTTATAGGGGATAATCCTGAATGTCGCTGTGGCTCTCATTATGAAGACTCCAGTCATTACATACTTTCATGTCCTTTTCAGACAAATTTGAAAACGATGATAAGACTATCGGTGTTCTACTCAATGGAAACCCGTATAAATCTGACTCGCACAATATCTTTGTTTTCAACACTGTACAAGAATACATTAACAAAACCAGAAGGTTGGAAAACTTACTATAGCAAGTGACAACTGGTCGGCAGCTGTGTGAGTGACCCTGGCATTTATTAGAAGTAGTCCATCTTCCAAATACTTCATTTGTAGTTGAGTCTTCGCCATCATGCCATGTGCGCTGTCTACCTTGATGTTGGCAAATGTACATGTCATGGCGGACTTATGGGTGTCTGGATTAAATGTTTTGTAATTTAATGTGCTACATATGTATTAGAATTTAAGTTTTCCATCAATTTAGAAATATTGTCTTGGTACCTGATATTTTGTCACTTTTGCACAACTGCACAAGCACCATATAATGTAACTTTGTTGTGTAAGGGTATGGCGTTAAGATAGGCTTAGCCTGTTCGCCAAACTCGATTTCAAATGAATGAAATAAAAATATTGTTTAAAAAATGGTATCATAGCATTTGCACGTTCCTTTGCGGTGTAGGTTTTCGTCCTTGTGGATGCTAGTATTACAGGAACTGTTGGGTGCAACTGCAGGGTTCACATTTGTTTTGTATCTGTTATTTGAACCAGGTGCGTAGCCTGAATTCTAGAATAAGGAGTGCCGGAGCAAGTTTATTGGGCGGGGGAGGAGGAGGAGGGGGGGGGGGCAAATATGATATTCGGAAGGCCGTTGTGGGAGATGTCCACCACCCCACCTCAGTCCTACCTAGGGCCACCAGTCGTTACAACCTTCTCCCACATTCCATGAGGGAAGTGTGAAGGTTTGGGGAGCACTGAACGGAGGGTAAATGGATAGAACTTGGTCTCCCCCGAAAAAAGTTTACAAATTTCTCTGATCTAGGGGCGAATCTCAGGCATTTGTAGCGTGTGTAACCCGATACTGGAGACCATTTGTGGGCTTTACGTTATGTGAATCTTGCATTGGGCTAATGTTTTGTGAAACGTAGCCAGTTTCTCGGTGATTTTATCCTGGTGCTCGGGTATCTTCCATCCGTGAAACTGAGCGACACGATATGTCACTGGCTGTTGAAAGTGTTGTTAACCCTTTATCCAACGCAGAAGATTTCAAGATTTATTATTTTAAATACCATTTTTTAAATTTTTTCAAAAAATTTCAACAAAACCATATCATGTGACCCCTCGTTGAGCTCGTTCCAAAGAGGGGTCACATGATATGGTTTTGTTGAAAGTTTTCGAAAAATATTATTTTTTCAGCTAATGAAATTGCATATTGCGCGGGCGGATGCGGGCGATTCGTTGGGTACAGGGTTAAACCTCAATAAATGATTAAGCAAACAAATCACAATAAACTAGAAACGCTTCACTTCCAGGGGTTCCCATGTAGAAAAGGAATAATGACATTTTTCCAGCGTCAGAGCAATTCGCAATCAGCATTACTTCATGAGTTTTTCTTACTAAGGTAGTGGTTTGCGGTAATAATTACAATTCGGCTGGCTGCTGATTTGTCACGTGTCTGACATAAAACACCTTCCGACAGTGGGTTACATCAACGCTAATAAACACTAGATATTAGCCACGGAATCAGAAATGTCGTGCTAAACTCATGGCAGTCTTCCATTAATACTAAAACGATATTTACGATTGTCGATACCAGGGACGTAGGTTAGATGATCTTTCGTTGTTTGTCCGGAGAAGTGCTGCACGATATATCGATGAACCGATATATACCGGTATTCAAACCAATATCGATTGAATACCGGTGTAATTACAACAATATCGGTTTCTCGTCAATATTTATTTACCCACAATTTAAATGTAGCCCCGAATGAATAATATTATCTCTTTGTCCAAGGAATCATCTGCCTGTGCCCTCGTAATATACAAATTCAGCAGTTGAAAAAATAATTTTCAAAAATTTCAACAAAACTATATCATGGGACCCCTCATTGGAACGAACGAGCTCGTTGAGCTCGTTCAAATGACGGATTACATGATATAGTTTTGTTGAAATCTTCTGGGAAAATCTGATAAATTAATTTTGAAAATAATAAATTTTGACATCATCAATGCATGCTAATTCGTTCCGACTGTGATGCCTCCAGTCTCAATTGTGGTACTTGTGTTCATATATCTGAACAGTTTTCGATATACCGGTATACCGCGGTATTTTTTAGAATATCGATACCGGTATTCAGTTTTGAATGTCGTGCAGCCCTAGTCCGGGGTGTGTGCCACCTCTGAATTTCCGACTGTATGAAGGACCGCCTAGCGCGAGGACGGGTCCCAGAACAATGTGTAGATTGAGTGCTACGAGCCGTGCAAACGCCGAAGGCGCGGATCGATAAGTGGTAGGTCTTGGGGGATCCTCCCCAGAAATGTTTTTTTTAAAATTAGTGGTAGGAGAAGCATTCTCCTGTATTTTCCTGACAATATCAACTCAATTAATTCCTTGCAATTTGGATAATTAATTACCTGTATTTCTGTATGTATGGTACATTGTGGGTAATTAATTACCTGTATTTCTGTGTGTATGGTACATTGTGGGTAATTAATTACCTGTATTTCTGTGTGTATGGTACATTTTTTTCTAAAGAGATAATCGTGACCACCACGGTGCAGGACAGACCGGTGGAAAATCAACAAACTGGAACAAGTGGGTTTTTTTATATGAATGGAACCTGGTCAGAAATGTAACTACCTGCGCATGCAACCTCCTCCAGCGTTGGAAGCCCGTAACAAACGCTTTACCTCGACTTTCAGCTCAGACGTATCGATACGTCAGCCTACACTTTTTAAAACACCAAAAATCACGGGTCCTGCAACCACGCCCTGCCACACACACACACACACACACATACAAACACTCCCCACGGTTGATAATTTTTCAACTACCACTTGCGAATTTCCAACTGCAGAAGAAATCCAATTGCACTCTGTCCCTTTGTATTCGAAATATGTGACTTTGGGTTCTAGAGTTTGGTAATATCTTCTTCAGTACAACAATATACTCACCATCTGCAGTCCTTTAGCATTGCAGATGGGGGGGGGGGGGGGGGGGGGTTGGGTGGTGTTTCACTCACATGACGAAGTACAGTACGTGGAGAGTGGATTGCAACTAAATCACCCGCGGAGTGGAGTGATCACCCATGCTATAACTTTCAATTTTTGTATATATCGACAAAAAACACAAGCAGTGTTTCAGTCAATGGACCTCCGGGTTTAACCCGGAGGTCCATTGGCTGAAACTTTGCTGGTGCTGATTAGGCTTTGCAACAAAACTGCAATTATTGCTCGGGTGGAATATCGACTCTTCGGGTGATTTAGTGATAATACACTCTCCACATACTGTATTAACTCCGGTGAGAAAAATCCCATTGTTTAGACTTGTCTATTACAAACCATTACAACTAGATAAAATGCCATGAAAGCTACCACAGGACATGAAATTCCCAACTTTTAGTGGCTTGAGGGTTAAAATTCCCTATTATTGAAATTATTAGCTGGAAAAGGAGGGTTTAGCCACGTGCCAGTCTCCCTGGTTTCTGCTGTATTTGGCGTTTGAAGACTCATTCCCTGGCAGGTTCGTCGGCAAACACAGATACAGAACAGTTGCCGTGGACTGGTGTTAATCCACGTGTGGGCAGTGATGTCCACGCGTGCGTTTACCAGGTAGTAAAAATCATCATCAGCAAAATTTTAATTAATGAAGCACCGGGTGTACCCGGTGCTTCATTAATTAAATTTTTGATGATTATTCCTATAATTAGTGTCTGCAATCTAATAGTATTGCGTCCGTGGAGTTAGTGCCCACCCAGTGGAAAGTGACCAGTACACGACTTCTATACTGTATGTGAACGTAGGAACCGTTGGGCAAACTCATACCATGGTCGAGCAATATGGGACCCAACATCAACAACTCTGAAAATGGTTACGAACATGTCGTGTCAACTCTCTTCCTCGACTTTACTCGACAGTTTAACACGAATTCCACGTCTGTAAAACTGTAAAGGTTTCTGATAGAAAGGATAACGGTGTAACCGGTATACCTATATGTACAGGCCAATTGTTTCCTCAACATCTGACCTTATGAACTGAGTCGTTCCGTAGGCGAAATCCGGTAGGATAAGTGTAGTAAAATTCTGTTAGCGGGAAGCATTGTGACGTACGTATGAAACACCATAACATTTAAAAGCAATATTATGTTGACAACTCTACACCACTTTACCCACTCTGACAATAAAGACCGAACATGAATTATACACTGAAATTAATAGGCACTTACATTCGCTCAATCGATTCTTCAAAACCATTTAACTCCAAGTGTGCAAACAAATATGTCTCGCTTCATGCATCTTGTTTATAAGTTGTCGTAACTTCGGACTGCTAACTTGAAAATCGTGCATTTGAACAAATTTACTCAATTGATGGTAATTATTTTTCTTAACCCTTTACCTAAACTGAAAAGCAGACGACACTTGCAAACAAAATTCTTGAATATTTTTTTTTCATGTTTTGTCTCAAAAGCATAGGTTTTGACCCCTCATTGGAACGAGCTCTTTGAGCTCGTTCCAATGAGGGGTCATAACCTATCTTTTTGAGACAAAAAATAAAAAAAAAAAAAATAGTGAAAATTAAATGGCAATTTTTGTGAATAGCGCTGGCCGGTTTTTACCGTTACGTTGGGTAAAGGGTTAATACAGTTGTTTTATCGCAAAATTATTTTTCCCGATTCGATTTTTTTATTAGGGTTTAACGACACATTAACAGCCAGGGTCATATCATGTCGGTGACAGTTTTACGGGTGGAGGAAGCCGGAGTACCCAAAGAGAACCACCGAGCACCGACGAGCAGCTGTCAGCTCTCCAACATCGTAACTCTGAACTCTGCACCGCAGCACAGGCAGGGTTAGATTGGTTGAAGACATGCGCACCATCGACGTGCAGTACGCCTTAGTACAAAAAGTCATCGTGCCCTCATGTAGGCAATCGGGGTTAAGTGCCTTGCCCAAAGACACAACGCGCGTCCCGATTCGATCGCGATGTAGTTTCGGCACATTTACGTAGTAGTGGTCGAAATTACATGAATAAAATACTGCGAATCAAGGAAAAAAACGAATATAGCATCTCAGATTCCGTTAAGACGGGTGGGATTCCACACTGTTGTCAGGTTGTATGGAGGAAAGTGCACAGAGAATTTCCATCCGCTCGCGAACTAGTCGCGATCCGGTCGAAATTGTCAGTTCTCTTCTTTATTTTCTTTTTTTTTGATTGCAGTATTTTATCTTACAAAAATGTAATTCCCGCAGTACAAGTTAAAACGTATGTACAGAAAACAAACATGGGTTGAGGGGTAGCAAACGTACAGTACAGTACAGTCATCGTGGATTGGTCGCAATCAGGCATGTCAACCGGTACCTGTACCGGTACCGTTACCCTTACCGCCGATTCCCTCGTGGTCCAACCGGCACCGGTAGTGAAGCTTTTGTCGCGCCGGTACCGGGACAAAATTATTTTATGGGGAAATTCCCAACTGAACGAGGGTAAACTGGCTAATAATTCGTTCCCTGAGATCCAATGTGTCCTACGTGCCTACCGGCATATAGAACACATTGGAACTCAGGGGTCGAATTGTGTACGACACACTTACACCACATACTTTCAGCTTATTTGAGAATGAACACATCAAAACACGCTTAAGGGGAATGTTCTGCCTGTACCACCACCTTTATAAGGCCGATCATTTTAACTTTCCAAACGTGGCATCAAAGACAATAAAAGCGCCGTCGTCGGCTACTTCAAAGAAATTATTCTGTGGTGACATCAAAGTAATCATAAAGCACGATTTTCGTGTTTTATGATTACTTTGATGTCGCCGCAGAATAATTGGTACGATGCCATATTTGTCTTTGCGATTTTGGAGACTGGGTCGGTTTAAATATGATTTTTTCTTATTTGATTGTGATGTCACCAAATTGTTGACTTGTCCCGTTCCGGTACCGGTTATGTTGGTACCGGCGGTACTTTGACAAGACTGGTCGTAATCCACACGTGGGCAGTGATACCCATGCTTGTGTTTACCAGGTAATACAAATCATAAGTAGCAAAGTTTTAATTAATGAAGCACCAGCTTGTATCCGGTTCTTCATTAATTAAATTTTTGATAATTATTCCTATAACTTGTGTTCGGAGTCTAATATTATTGCGTCCGTAGAAATATTTCCCACCCGTGGAAAGTGACCAGTCCACGCCCACTCTACTGTACGTGTGATCATTCAATTTAGAAAGAGAATGTTTTTACCTGCATCGAGTTATTAGATTTGACGATGCCAATGTTTTTTTATTACAGTTATTAAATGATAGATAAATCACGAGCTGAATGAAATAAATTAGACGAGATCATTTTTTTTTTTTGCAATGGCAATATTCTTATATAGGCTTACCATGCGATAAACATGAAAAAACAAAGAAATGCACAGCTGAAACTCTACTATAAGCTCCAGCGGGTCGGAGCATTACCCCACACATGGAGAACGATTTTAACTCTTTTTTTTAAACAATATTTTTATTTCATTCATTTGAAACCGGATTTGGCGAACAGGCTAGGCCTATTTTAACGCCTTACCCTTATATTATAAAATTACATTGTATGGTGCTTTTGCAGTTGTGCAAAAGTGACCGCATATCAGGTATCAAGATGTACTTCCAAATTAATGGAAAACCTATTTCCAGTACAACTAAGGCATAGTGCGTTACAAAGCATTTCTCGAGACACTCATCACCCAGTCATGACGCGAACACTGCCGACATTATGAATGCTCCAAGTAATCTATATTGCAACGCGAAAAAAACGTACTTACAGTACGTGGAGAGTGTATTATCACTAAATCACCCACAGAGTGGAGATTCCACCCGAGGAATAATTGCAAATTTGTTGCAAGGCATAACCAGCACCAGCAAAGTTTCAGCCAATGGACCTCCGGGTTAAACCCGGAGGTCCATTGGCTGAAACATTGCTTGTGTTTTTTGTCGATATGCACAAAATTTGAAAGTTATAGCTTGGGTGATAACTCCACTCTGCGGGCGATTTAGTTACAATCCACTCTCCACGTACTGTAGCCACGTGACTGCATTACCTTCTTAGTCATAAGTATTTAAAAGGCTTTTGAGAAGCTTTAAATCATTACTCTTTTGGGAATTTAACTCCTTTCCCAATGCACACAATAGCACACAATAACAAAATTTATTATTTTAATTATTTTTTTTAAATTTAAAGAAAAATAAAATCGACAAAACCATACCATGTGAACACTTACTGCAACGTGCTCGTTCCACTGAGGGATCACGTGGTATAGTTTCGTTGAAATTGTTTGAACTCCTCAGTTTATAAATTACGCCGACCAAATATAGCAGCAAACAGGGAGACTGGGACGTGACTAAACCATCCTATTCCGGCTAATAATTTCGATATTTTAGTGAAGGGTCAACTCTCTTCCAGTCAGATTAGTGATTGTCTGTTCAACCCGGTGACGTACACACATGGGGGATATCAATGAGGGTGTGATGAAGGGCGACTTCCCGGAGCTGCTTCTCTTGGGGAATCTTTATATGGCAAAATGTGTCAATAATGCCATGAAACCCACATGTCTACGTGAAGCCAGCCACTAAGAATATTTAACAATGTATGGGGTAGGGCGGCACCTAAATTTGGCCCAAAACGACAATCTATGCTTGTCCTCCACTGAATAACCAAGACAAATAAAATAGGGACAGCTGACACTAAAACTCCAACTGCCACGGTTGGATAAAGGTTGGGGAATCAGTGGAGTGACCATGAGGATTCGGAGACATGGTCCAGTACTGAGAACACACGTTGTCCATTGAATTGGAATAACAGCGCCATGCCTATATTTATGAGCGGATGCACCGAGCCCCACGAAGACGCTTACCTTGTTGTATATAATTTAATTAATTTCGATCAGGGGTTCCAGAAGATGACGATTTTTGCAGTCCAAATGTAGAAAAAAATATCTCGGGAAATTACAGAAGTTTAACTGCCAAATTGCCGCTATGTTTCCAGTTACCTCGTCTTATACCCACCACAGTCTCGTAGTTGTGATACAGCTAACAAAGTACCAGGGGCCAGTTACCGAATCAAGCCTGGAAATAAACATCTGCAGAGGACAGCAGGATGACATCACTACATTTACCCTGTGTGAATGTCAATCTGAATCAAGGGCTCAAACCTAAACAGTAAGAGGTACCCAGAGGATAAATTGGCCCACTGTATGGTATAGCACCAGCACATTCGCTCCCTGGGGACCTCATTCTGCAAATGAAAGATTGCTTATTTTCAGGTTTGGTTTGAACGCAGTTCTTGATTGGTCGGTCTCCAGTATCAGTTTTCTTTCACCCTATGTGAGAAGATTATCAGGAAAATATTCTAAATTATTTGATTGGTCTTATCAATATACCATTAACTCTTACTTATCACTATGACAACCAAGCCTGGAAATAAGGAATCTATCATTTGCAGAATAAGGTCCCAGAGGTGAATTTGCTTATGCTATCCCATACAGTGTGCTAACATCCCCCAATTTATCTTCTGGGGACATCTTTCTGTTTAGGCCTGAGAACTTGATTCAGACTGAGGTTCACAGAGGATACATATAGTAATATTAACCTGCTGTGCAGGGTAGCATCACCAAATTCACAATCTGGGGGCCTCATTCTGAAGATGACAGTCTGCTTATTTCCATCCTTGGTCCGAATTCATCTGGAGGTGGGGTGGGGGGGATTTCTCTCACCGGTCCTGTCTGTGATGGCGGTAGTCACTAGCCTCGCGAAGATGACCGATTGAGGGGTGTAAATCTGATTTGTTCAGACTGTGATGGCTCAAGTCTCGACTTACCAATATTCTAACACCCAGCCGCGATCCTGTCGAAATTCTCTGTCCAATTTTAACGTTTTTGAAAAGAAAAGGGGGCGCAGTGAATCGAGCACACTGTCGGGATCCGCATTCTCCTGCCATAAAAATCAAGGTATACACTGCAAAAAATATAGGTTCTCTTTGGAACCAAAACTGGTTGTAATCTTGTCCCCGAGATGGAACCAGTTCTGTTTAAACAGTACTTATTTCAAATCAAATAAATTTACTAAGATTAGCATTCAATTTTAACAGAATATTACATAAACTGAAGTAGATTCAGCAGTAAACTTGGAGCTTATTCAACGCAGTCGCCAAACATTTTGAAACAAAGGAGATATGAACAGTTGGCATATCGAACCAGTTTTGGTTCTGTATAGTGAATCCGTGAAAAGGGGGATCAAAATTGACTTCTGAATGGGTTTACTGAACAACTTCAGACAATCAAATTACAGATACGAAACGGAGTATGGGTCTCTCTTCGACCAATACAACCGCTCTACCAAGTACTTGTATACATTGGCTACAAACGGTTTCATAACCCTCGGTGTACTTCTTCGACCACTATAACCACCCTGTCGAGTTCTTGTATACTCTGGCTACAAACAGTCTCATAATCCTTGGTGCACTTCATCGACCAATACAACCACCTCACCTAGTATTTGTATACTCGGGCTACAAACAGTTTCATAACACTCGGTGCATTCCCCCCCCCCCCCCACCCCCCACCGAGTATTTGTATATTTGGGCTACAAATAAATGGCCTGATACTTACTAAAACTATTCCCTTCCCTTTTTGGAGCCGAAACCAAACAGGTTTCCTCTTCCATTCTGTTTTACGAAAAAAGGCTTCCCTTCAAGGTATCTGTAAACTCTGAAAAGTTGTACCGCTAAAGCGGGGGGAATGAGGAGCAGTTTCCCCCCAAAAATAATTGTTGCACCTTTGCCTCTAAGCAACATGGTCGATATAATAACTGTTACCCGCTGATCTCTACACGGTGGGATTGCTAGAACGTCCACTGGACAAATATAAAAAGTGTTTTAAACGTTGCCATTTGGGGTGGGGTGGATGTTATTATAATAAACAATTCTCAAGTAAACAAAATGCCTTCAAATTTCATTTTCAAGAAGCCTCAGAATCGCCGATCGCTTTTTAAATAACCCTTTGAACCCTCGTGGTATCTTCCTTGTGAGTTCAGTGACAGCAATTGAAAGAGTCCATATGTATTATGTGAGGGTAAACCAATTAACATTTTCAACGTGCAGCCTTGGGGCTGCACGTTGAATATTGATTGAATATTGATTGATCTTCCCCACACATTCATCTGATAGTCTCCTACTTAATGAAATTTTGACGTTTCATGTTCCTGAGCCGGAAAAGCGGGTTCTCGGGTTCAAAGGCTCCAATAATATACTTTGATATCTGTGAAAATGAATTTGTTGAAGATGTGCACATTTTTTCGCCGTAATGCAAATTAAATATTTACAACGTATAGTAATTATATATTGACAGAAACAAGTGCCAAGGTTTGAAAGTTAATACCTTGTAGCTATTTTTTGCGCTAGGTAAACACCATGACGTTTCATCATAAAATGAGATCAGTTATGCTGTGACTACAGTCACGGTGTTACCGCTTTCACGTCAGTAAACGTAATCGATATGGTGCAGTTATGGCCTTGACTTGCCGCCCTCATGAGGGCGCAGGTTGAGTTGCGTAGTTTTTCACTGACGCTTCAGCAAATCGGTTACTTATTTATTTATTTATTTATTTATTTATTTATTTATTTATTTATTTATTTATTTATTTGTTGGGGTTAACAACACTTACTACTTCCAGCTTCACCTCATGTCGCAGAGTTTTACGGGTGAAGGAAGCCGGAGCACCCCACCGTAGCAACTTCATCCAAGCAGAATGAGCTCCCAATCCCGTTTTATAGATATCAGTGGTGTTAACCCTCTCGTTTAAAGAAATGATTGTAACCATCCAGCTCTACTCACAAAAACAGCCATTCAAATATAATTATGCTTTGCCTATTTAACACTAGAACATAGCTTCTAACGCTTCGTTCGAACGGGTTCGTTGTGCTCATTCCAATGATGGGTCATAAATTATGTTTTGGGGGAAAAATAAATGTTTCTGTATTTCACAATCTCTTCTATTTCTGCTATAGGGTAAATGAATAAATAAAATATACCCCTTTCCTCCCGATGGAGAACCTAGCCCTCTCTTTCCCGCCCATAAACAAGAATCTGGCATCGACACCTGCTTGGGCTCCCAGTTAATGGCCACATTCTTATCGTTTTGATTTTAATTTTAATCACAACTCTGGAGGCAGTACTATAAAAAAAAGTTTTACAATTTTATTTTCTAGAATTGTATTTTCTACCTTTTAATATAACTAACTAAAATGAATCATTGGAGTTTTAAAGGATATGGAAATTTGCCAACTGACAAATTGCCAGATCTCTGAAAATGCTAATGGTTCAATTTGACTCATTTAAAGTCATAACTAGAAAATACAATTGTAAAAGTTTTATAGTACCCCAGGAGACCATAGTATCGCACCGTCAAATCCTACCAGGAGCAAATACCAATACATATTCCAATTTCAGTTTGACCCAGAATCATCAGTTTCAGTACCTAACGTTATTTCCAGTCGGTTCTTGTCGGTCCGCTAAAACAAATGGCAATTGCGCATGGCATTGGATATGGAGTTAACAAATCAAAACTAGGAAACAATTTGAAGATAACTTAGTGTCTATGACACGATCTGATAATTGAAAAAGGGTTTATTCCCGTTTCGCCGATGAGGTTAAATAAACAAACCAAAACTAATCGCCGGTGGAGGTGTGAACAAGTTGTTAATCCCACTGATTGATATTAACTCTTCTTCACCGGCTGAGTTCATGGTCCCAAAGTGATTAACAATCAGTTAACATTGATCAACTGTAAACAACTAAACAACTTCAAACATCTCAATAGTATATAATATGACCCTTCATGCTGTACATCAACAACATTTCCTTCAATTCATCATGGCAAGTGAACAAGTAAATGTTTCTTTCATCCCTAATAAGAGAGGTGGTAGACACTTAGTTTATGGTGGTTATAAATTTCGTGTGAAGTCTCAGAATCAACCAAATATACATTGGAACTGCGTTAAAAAAGATTCTTTAGGATGTCGGTCAACTATCAACACGAAAAACGATTTTATCAGTTCGCCGATGGGGCAGCATAATCATCCACCAGATATGGAGCAGATTGTAGCCGATGCTTTCCTAGCAGATTTAAAGAAAACCGTTCGACACGACAGCAAATCAGTGAGCGCACTTTACCAAGAGGAGCTTGGTTCTCTCAGATCGGATACCGACCCACTCATCATTGCTAAAGTTCCTACATTCTATAGCATCAAATCAGCATTATACAGGTCTCGTGCGAAAACCATACCGGCTCTTCCGAAAACTCGCTCAGCAATCAGCTTACCTGATAGTTACATGGAAACAACTGCAGGAGATCAGTTTTTACTGTCAGATCCAAGCGACGTCAACTGCCTCATTTTCAGCACAGCGTCAAACTTACACCTCCTCGACGAAGCGACTTCGTTTTTCTGTGATGGGACATTTGAGAAATCACCGAAACTCTTTTATCAGCTGTATACCATCCATGCTTTCGTCGACAATAAGATGTTGCCATTAGTCTATGGCTTGCTGCCTAATAAAACCAAGTCAACTTATATAAAATTCTTCAGCACCATACGCCAGAAGGCTTCATCTTTAGACATTCACCTACAACCAGCAACAATCTTTACTGATTTCGAAACTGCTGCACAAAATGCTTTACGACAAGTTTTCTCTTCTGCGACCATCAAAGGCTGTCACTTCCACTACGCCCAAGCAGTGTACAAGTATGCAACAGAAAAGTGCAGCCTCAGAGACGATTACAAGCAAGATGACAACATTCATGCGGTCGTTCGACGTGCTATCGGCCTTCCATTTGTACCACCACATATGGTCAGCGACGTATGGCTTCTTGTATTAGAGGCATGGGAAGAAGCGTTGGAGGAGAGAGACGTCGACCCAAGAGTTACCAAGTTCACAGACTACGTCACGACGAACTGGGTTGAGAGTAGCAACCTCAATGTGTGGAACCATCACGAGACTGTCGGCCCTCGCACCACAAATCATGTAGAAGGATGGCACAGCAAGTTGAAGAAGGCAATTGCCGGAACCCATCCTAACTTGTTCTTCTTAGTTGATTTCATTAAGAAAGAACAAGCATTCACAGAATCAACAATTCTGCAGTTGAGACATGGTGGGAAGGTGGCCCCACGAAGAAAAAAGTATCGTGCCATCGACAATGCTTTATCTTATTATAAAAGACTCTTTAGGGAAGGTCAGATTGACGCACTGTCATTTTTAGACAGAGTCAGTCGAAATTCGGGTTTTTAAAAAATGTGCTTTATGCCTTTAAATGTTCATATTATTATATTATACTTGCTCGTTTATTGTTATTTTTAGACAGAGTCAGTCGAAATTCGGGTTTTTAAAAAATGTGCTTTATGCCTTTAAATGTTCATATTATTATATTATACTTGCTCGTTTATTGTTATTTTTAGACAGAGTCAGTCGAAATTCGTGTTTTTAAAAAATATGCTTTATGCCTTTAAATGTTCATATTATTATATTATACTTGCTCGTTTATTGCGTTGATAAATCAATAAAAAAATTACATTACATTCAGTCGAAATTCGGGTTTTTAAAAAATGTGCTTTATGTCTTTAAATGTTCATATTATTATATTATACTTGCTCGTTTATTGCGTTGATAAATCAATAAAAAAATTACATTACATTCAATCAATTCGTCGTTACTTGTGAGTTTCCCTGTCGTACATGGGTTAAATTGATAAAAATTATCTCCCAACATCCAAATTAACAAATTATCGCGGCACTTCTTTGATCTGCGGATTACTGACACCTACCCCATTAGAATCACATCGGCGAAACGGGAAGACCCCTGAAAAAGATAGTTATAACTTATTCTCCTCGTGCCTGACAAATCATCCTACGGGTGATGATCTAAATCTGATGTCTCTGTTTACAGAAGATAACCCACACACAGTAAGCTTAATTGCGTGCGATTGTGTCTCTCAAACACTACACACAGATTTAATTACCTTGACTACCCACACAGCGATAGCTTTGTCGTTGTTGGACTTCAACAATTAGGACTTTTGAGCTGGAGGTATGTAAACTCGGCGTTGATGCGTCGCTGGGTATAGAATGGAACTCTGCCCTAAACGTTGCATCTAGCTTAACCATTTGCTAACATTAAGGTGTCGTTGTTAAGTTATCCAAGTAACAAAGTGATATTCAGATCAATAAAATTGTTCAGGAACGTGACAACTGTTCTCAGGATAGGAGTGGCATCAAGCAGAGGCGCATCTGAGTCCATGAAAGGTTTATCACCCAAACCCATCAATGCTCAACAAAGTTTATTCTTGGATTCCGCGAAACGCGTGCAATGATTATTGTCGCGGGTAACATCCCGATTTAACGCATTGAACCATCGCTACCTAGAATGGTATCGCCTTTGTATACACTTACAGTGAGATGAGTCAGTCTAATGTCATTATGCAGGGAGGATAAAATAATAAAGGCAGTCTGCAGCCGTTTGGCTGCAGGCTGCAGTTATTATTTTATCATAAATGCCCCGTGAACAGACCTCTTATAATAAGACAAAAAATGGGCCGTAGTTATGCTTTGAACCGAAAAATCGGTCTTACGAATTCAAATGGTTATGACTTGAGAATTCCATTGCTCGGCCAGATGCTTGGGTTCATAAATGCTAACAGAGCTGATTTTACTGTATTTGGTTTATTTTACACCATTTTAGCATATTAGGTCCGTTTTTGTCAAGAAAATGAAACTAGAATCAAAACCATTACAATGAATGACGTTATGATTATGTACAATTTCATAAAATCGTGGAAAATGACAAAACAAGAATTACTGAAAACAACAATAAAAGAATAAATGCACAAATCAAACTTTTGCCAGCAGATTTGACGTTGCATAAAAGACAAGAGCTTTATTTGTGATTGTATGATAAAAAATTCTATAAGGAGAAAACAGTAAAATATTTTCATTCGCCCAGTCTGAGTCTGGTAATATAAAACACTACTACAGTTAAAACTACAGTTAAAACAATCTAGAAGTCCTGTCATAAACTGTGCGCTTATCTAGGCTTAATTACGCGTAGGAATTGCGCGCAATTGCCATCTCGAATGGCATCCAAAGCACGGCAGGTTCTCCCGATTACTCATACCAAACACAGGCAACGTTTCTGCCAGTGGACCTCTGGGTTACCCGGAGGACCATTGGCTGAAACATTGCTTGTGTACAGAATTTTATAGCCTTACTATAACGCGTAGATTAACGCGCAGATCGACGTGCTATTTGTGCGCATTTCATGACAGGACTTCTAGTTATAACTGTATGATCACAAAAGCGGACAGATAATTTCGACCGGATCGCAATCCATTTTTTCCCCACAAAACAACATAACTTCACCCCTGGAAATGAAATATGATAAACTTGATGCTGGGATGCTATAGTCGTGTATTTCCCTTGGTTCGGTCTTGATTTTGGAATTGTGTATTCAGGAAATTTCGACCCATGTACCGTGTGTGAGTTTTGCACAATCCAATCGCGATCTGACTGAGTGAAATATCACTTTTATTATTACAGTACTCAGTTATCTATTAGCATCATACAAAAACGGTGTGGCGGTGTGTTAGCCTCCAAAAGATACAAAAGCATGAACGTGGTCTGTAGGACAATGTGTGATGACATCACCTTTCTACAAGAACCGATGTACGAATAAATATGATCAAATTCAAGACGGCTGCATCACTTGGGTCGAAAGGTCAACTTACCCTCGGGAGGGGGGGGGGGGGGGGTGGGCAATCCTTTCCAACCTTGCGGCATCACCAATTGCCTATTTTGCCCAAAGCTACCCAAAAGCAATTGGTTCCAGGATTCAACCACCAAACAGAAGTTCAAGTCAAAAGACAGGTACAATTCTCAAAGAAGAAATGTGATTTCCCTTTTGACCTGCAACAACGGCAAAATACAGTATGTCGATGAAACGAAACTCGCATTTTGCGTCCGCATATTGGAGCATTTACGAGATATCAGACATATCAGAAACAAACATGATAACGCCGTCAGAAAGCGTTATATTGCATCGGACCGCTCGTCGGACACATTGAATTCCGTATTATTGACGTACTTCCGCGTAGCCCTGATCTCGATGAAAATACACGTATTAGACGAAACAAAGATCTTCATTAGGTCTTTATCATTAAAACCTTACATCCTAATGGTTTGAACAGGCTTCACTTTTAGTCTTTTACCCCTTTGAGACTTTAATTATCTTGACGTTCAACCGTCACTGAGAATTCAGTTTCTTCAGCATTTTTCAAAATGCGACGTCAAACGTCGGAAAGTACAAATAACAAGATATTTTTCGCATTAGTGATTATCTGGTTAAGGGCTATATTATTTTTGGTGGTCTGAATTTATTATTCAACAAAACTTGTTTTTTACAAATTATTGGAGAGTGCCCACAGGTACTCTCTAATAATTTGTAATAAAACAAATTTATATAAACTAAATATTATTTGTGTTTGACTGAATATAAAATATAAGCAAGGAAAGTGTTGACTTTTGTCCTGGTATCCTCATTTTATGAAAGTCCTGATAGTGGCTTCTAGCACTCAACCAGTTAAGAAGTCTTGACAGCAGGATTGTATCAGTATTTTAAGCTGCGATAACATTTGGCTCAACGGTTGTTACTGAGCACTAATCGGGAGAAAATAGGAATTGGGGTTAAAACTTTAAAAAATCGAAAAATAATAACAAAACAAATGACCACAAAGTACCAACGCGCTGCTTGATTTCGTACAACATAAGACGGACAAAGGTATCAAAGGGTTAATCCACATTATCAGGCGTAATAGAGAGCTACATTGGATCTTTAGCTTTAAAGCCAAACATCATTATGGTTTGAACAGGCTTGACTTTTAGTCCTTTAAATTGTAAGTAGTTTGTGTCAAAAACCTGGGCACCTTCATACGTTTTCAGAGCTAAGGCTATAAGTATCAAAGTAGTGCCTAGGCGTTTCATAGAAACTACATGTAAACGTGGACATTTGTTTTAAAGCAACTTATACATCGTTCTCTACGTGCCTAAGCCACAGGTAGTATGATCTTTTGGGATAAATGAGGTCGCCCCATTTTATCGATTTCTTCAAATCACAGTTGGCAGATAGTCGCCCAAGTGTAACTCTAATTTGTGGGGAGGTGCGTTCGCATCCGTAGCACCATCCCAAGCTACGCACCTAAGGTGGCTTGTTCGTTGGGTCGTAATGCAAGAATGTTTAAAATAATATAATGTCATTCCTATTTAAGATGAACATTTTGCATGCAAACAAAATGTGATAGTTCACTCTGCTAACCAAGAATATTATAAGTCACACTTTCTTTAGTTCCGCGATTTATTGTTAGATAATTCGGGGCAACATTGTCCCAGACTAACCACATAAAGTATTCTCTTTGCCTTTTTTTTTTATATCAAGCGGATCTCATATTTTTCGGAGAGGTGCGTTCGCACCCATCAGTAACATAGAATGTGGTGTTAATGTCGGATCTTATGCTTCTCATTAATGGTTCTCACGTGGTGTCATAGTCACGTGACCCAATGTCGCTATTTTGAGTTGTTTTGGTAAACAGCGTGAGCGGCCATATAGTGACGGCATTAACATACTGATATCAGTGGGCATACGCAGCGCGCGTTGTTAGCGTGGTACGTGTTTCCATCGTGCATTTTGTATACCGAAGGCCGCCATCTTAAGTTTCTATGGTGGAACATGGTTGCTTTGGTACCCTCTGTATTTTGCATACGCATTTAGTATGATGTTCTACCAGACTTGCTGTATTGTATCATTACTGCCTTGTACCATTACTATTCACTATCACAATTCTGTACTGTGCTGGAGTGTCTCAACCATGACTGCCTTGTACCATTACTATTCACTATCACGATTCTGTACTGTGCTGGAGTGTCTCAACCATTACTGCCCTGTACCATTACTATTGACTATCACTATTTTGTACTATGCTGGAGTGTCTCATCCATTACTGCCTTGTACCATTACTATTGACTATCACTATTTAGTACTATGCTGGAGTGTATCAACCATTACTGCCTTGTACCATTACTATGGACTATCACGATTCTGTACTATGCTGGAGTGTCTCAACCATTACTGCCTTGTACCATTACTATTGACTATCACTATTTTGTACTATGCTGGAGTGTATCAACCATTATTGCCTTGTACCATTAATATTGACTAGCACTATTCTGTACTGTGCATGAGTGTCTCAACCATTACTGTCTTGTACCATTACTATTGATTAGCACTATTCTGTACTGTGCTGGAGTGTCCCAACCATTACTGCCTTGTACCATTACTATCGACTAGCACTATTCTGTACTGTGCTGGAGTGTCCCAACCATTACTGCCTTGTACCATTACTATCGACTAGCACTATGCTGTACTGTGCTGGAGTGTCTCAACCATTACTACCTTGTACCATTACTATCGACTAGCACTATTCTGTACTGTGCTGGAGTGTCTCAACCATTACTGCCTTGTACCATTACTCTTGACTAGCACTATTTTGTACTATGCTGGAGTGTCTCAACCATTACTGTCTTGTACCATTACTATTGACTATCACTATTTTGTACTATGCTGGAGTGTCTCAACCATTACTGCCCTGTACCATTACTATTGACTAGCACTATTCTGTACTGTGCTGGAGTGTCTCAACCATTACTGCATTGTACCGTTACTATTGACTAGCCCTATTCTGTACTGTGCTGGAGTGTCTCAACCATTACTGCCTTGTACCATTACTCTTGACTAGCACTATTCTGTACTGTGCTGGAGTGTCTCAACCATTACTGCATTGTACCGTTACTATTGACTAGCCCTATTCTGTACTGTGCTGGAGTGTCTCAACCATTACTGCCTTGTACCATTACTCTTGACTAGCACTATGCTGTACTGTGCTAGGGTGTCTCAACCATTACTGCCTTGTACCATTACTATTGATTAGCACTATTCTGTACTGTGCTGGAGTGTCTCAACCATTACCACCTTGTACCATTACTATTGTCTATCACTATTCTGTACTGTGCTGGAGTGTCTCAACCATTACTGCATTGTACCATTACTCTTGACTAGCACTATTCTGTACTGTGCTGGGGTGTCTCAACCATTACCACCTTGTACCATTACTATTGACTAGCACTATTCTGTACTGTGCCGGAGTGTATCAACCATTACTGCCTTGTACCATTACTATTGACTATCACTATTTTGTACTATGCTGGAGTGTCTCAACCATTACTGGCTTGTATCATTACTATTGACTAGCACTATTCTGTACTGTGCAGGGGTGTCTCAACCATTACCACCTTGTACCATTACTATTGACTAGCACTATTCTATACTGTGCTGGAGTGTATCAACCATTACTGCCTTGTACCATTACTATTGACTATCACTATTTTGTACTATGCTGGAGTGTCTCAACCATTACTGCCTTGTACCATTACTATTGACTATCACTATTTTGTACTATGCTGGAGTGTCTCAACCATTACTGCCCTTTACCATTACTATTGACTAGCACTATTCTGTACTGTGCTGGGGTGTCTTAACCATTATTAACTCTTGGCACTACTGTGGCCGTTAGTACATTAATGCAGTTACGAGTCCCAGTTCATATCACAATGAAAGCTACCTTCTACTACCAGAAGCAGTCAAATACAGTCTGTTTGCTCTAATAATTTTTTTTATACATATTCCAATTTCTCCTAACGAGCTATCGAGCAGTTACTGTTAAAGTCATTGCTCAAACGACTCGAATTTTATAACGCAAATGAGCTCTCCAGCAATGGTTCGAACGAGTGACTCTGCATACGTCTCTTATGCTCATCTTGGAAAAGGGATTCCATAACCACGGCCCTTTCCAAAAGGGATTTTCTTAGTGGTATTCCAAGCTCCTATACAGCTCCTGGTAGTCTTAACATCGGCTTCCACCTTGTCGTGAACTATCTGTCCTTTGATTAGCCTCTATTGTAGTCACCCATTAATATAGTCTTCTACTGCCCTTGTAGTTGTGTGCCATTAATGCCTTGTACCATTAGTATTGGCTACTACAATTCTATCCTGTGCTAGAGAGTCCCACCATTACTTTGTTGTGGTACAACTGCCTTGTACCACCGATCAATAAGAAATTATTAACAATAATAACCGTAATAAAACTAGGAAGAGATAGTTCTTAAACCACTAAATATCCCAAACCAGACTAATTAAGCAAGTTTTGAAATTAGTGATGAATTTGCGTGAAAAAAAGGATTAACAAGAAGAATATAAAAAAAAATTATATTCAGATGATAGTGATCTGCACTACACATTCATTTTAATGGCTGTTTATGGCATCGATGTGCCCAGTAAGGAGAGGCTCTACCCATCAATGAATTCAAGGCAAAACGATATCAAGGTCGGACTGGGCCAAGACAAGTTACTGGAAAATGCACCAAAGGGGGCTCCGGACCCGGAACAAAATTTACTTTTTCAAACTGAAAGAACGCTGCTTCCCTGGATTTGAGCCTTCAATTGTAGTCCATATGGAGGACATTTCAATGGCATATACATATCATCTTCGTCACTCATTCGGAAAAATGGTTGCAATTTCAATTACCAGATTTATTCTAAACAACACTAATGTTAACCATTTACCTAACGAATCGTACGCAACCGCCTGCGTAATTTGAAAATTAAGCAATTAAATTTTTTTTTTTTTTCAAATTATTTCAACAAAACCATATCATGTGACCCCTCATTGGAACGAGCTCACCGAGCTCGTTCCCATGAGGGGTAACGTGACACGGTTTTGTTGAAATTTTATTGAAAAATGCAAAAGAATAGTAATTAAAATAATAAATTTTGATATTCTCTCTGTTGGGTAAAGGGTTAACATTTCCGTTGGGTAAAGGGTTAACATTTCTTCTCTATCTTTTACATCAAAAAACATATTCAGTTAAATGATACCGACCTGGGAATTTTTCAACGATGATGGTCGAACTTTTGGGGTAACATTAGTCACATCAACATCTAAAAAGCCACACCCATTTTAGCCATATATGGAGGACTTCTATTTCCACCTGTATACCCATCGAGTACTTCGACCTAATGGGAATAAAATTAGATTTCTCAACTGACAGAACGCTGTTTTCTTGCATGTTAGCGACCAAATGCTGACCAGACTGATGGTATATCGAACTGTCATTTCAGTTCAGTATACCGACAGTCTCTGCAATCAGATCCATGCCGCCTGTAGGTTATTTCAAAAAAAATCATGCATCAACAAATGTTGGGCTGCATCAATTCTGGGGCTCCAGGGAGACCCCCAATAGGGAGACCAATGTGAATTTTCCCGGTGGACCATATAGCCAGTCCGCCTCTGATCGACATCCATTTTCACGAACGAAATGAATGCTAAAGTGGTTGTCGCATCAGTGTTACCACAAAATTAAGAAGGCCGATAGACTTTCCATTATCGAGTACTGCAGACAAGCGTTTGTGCAGTACGGCCGCGGTGGTCTGTTCAATTTCTATGCGTGGGTAATAATTTAATCATTTGCCCCGCCTCTGCGTTTGATTGGTTGAAAGCATACAGCGTGAAAGTCGTCAAAATCGTATAAATGTCGCTATACGTTCACACATCCGATCCAACTTTGAAGACTCTGGAAGCCCCACCCACTCAATCCAATTGTCACCGTGAGGGCGTGATGGCAAACTGATAGATAGATAACAAGCTTGTAAACAAAGATTAATGATCGATTTTTCATCGTCTCCAGCGAGAATATAATGATAATTTCTCGGGAATTTATTAAACAATTGAATTTAATAAAATATACCGAAGAGGGAGACGAATAAAAGATCATACATCCAAACATGATTTTGGGGGAACTTAAAAAAAGGTTTTTAATGATATTGTTACGTGACTTGCTAAATATCTGTCGCCTGCGATCAAAAATCAAAACAACAAACAATTTGACAATGACTGACGTGACCTGTCTGTGGCACATTTTCCTGAGTTTGGCTGTTGTCTTTTGCGAAAATTAAAAGTTTTTCGTTCACGTACACATAGTTTTTATATTTTAATATTACAGCCGGATTAAATTATAAGAAATAACTGTTGTTTTCCTTCGGTTTATGCGATATAGACTGAAAATTTTCAGCACAAGCTTAATCATAACTCGCTAAGTTATTTCTTAAATGAATTGGTATACGCCGCCCATAGCTCTAAGATCGAGTAATGTAAATTTGGTAAAAAGTGGCAAGAAAAATGTTCTGCTCTTTTCATCTTTCTGAACGAAAGTATAAAATTATGTGTTTTCTAAAAATGTCAACAAAATTTGTAGTTAGCTCATTAGCTGCATAGCTCCGTTGATTAGGAAATAGAAAAATATACTAAATATCTTTATTACCTGCATCTGAATTCCTGTTAAAAATAATAGAAAAGGGATTTCATTTATTTCCAATATTTTTCTCAGTGACAAGTAATTATAAGAACTATTCAATAACAAAATATTATAATTAGGATCCAACAATGAGGCGCCTCTGCTATTGTACTCAGTAGATTTTTATCTGAGATGGGTAAATTACAAGCACAAATAATGTGTCATAATGCTAATACTTCGAGATAATGGTTGCTAATACATTAAACGTCATTTATACAATGATTACCTATTCTACAATATATGAAAAGCCTATGACATAAATTTTAGCTTTACACACCAACCGCGGTGAACAAACCGCGGTGAACACGCCACCAATGGGATTCCAGTAGTTAAAATTTACACCTACAGTAGAACTATATCCAAGTTGACCTTTGATGACGTCGACCTGAATGCAACTTGTCTAAATTTATCGCACGTCGCCTCACGAAGAGTGAAATGAAAGCGCAAATTATTTATTACGTTTTTAAATGTGTTTATCCCATAGGACACCAAAGCTTAACAAACATGCATTGTCTCATGTTAATAAAGTATCCATAACTCGAAATAGTATGTTATTATGTAATTAAAACGTAAAAGGCCCCGTTTCATTTTCCATTTCGTTTCGGCGATAAATTGACAGCGGAAGTACCGCCCACCGATGCTCGTGTCAACAAAAACAGATGCGCTCGTATGTTTGTCTGGTGCTCAGTTAAATCGAGAAAAATAATAGCGACTCATAATAATCTGACGATCATGGTATAAACAAAATATACCCAAAGTAGCTTGGTGTACATCCTTGAACAGCAAAACTTTAATCCGAAACTTTAAGCTGGGAATGGTAAGTAAACTTGACTGCAGAAAAGGGTTACATATTTCCTAAAACCGATAAAAGAAATCATTGATGTAAATGCAATCCGTAAGTTGTATTGACCATGTAAGAATTAATGTAACAAAGTATGTGGTAAAAGCCTAATTTCAAATAGACAGAAACTAAGTCTGAAAAAATGTTTAAAAGGAGTTAAAATCATGCCAATATTAATTAAAATCACTGTAGCAAGCTTCAGTAGGCAGCAGACATTGTCCCAAATGAGAAACAGCGACATTCCATTAAACTGTTTGAAGACGTAAAGGTGTAACTTTGTGAACAAAAAACTTTTAACCAAAAACTTTAACCTGGAAGTTCTAAGATAAATTGACTGCAAAAAGGGTTAAATATTTCCCAAAATAACATGAAACATAATGAGAATGATATTATCAATAGTAATTAATATTAATTAAAAAGAAAAAAAAACTTTAATCTTAACTAAAAAACTTTAACCACAAACTTTAACAAAAACTCTAAACATTAACGATGGGCGGACGGACGAAAGTCATGACTATAGCCCTGAATGTAATCAGTCGGGCTCAAAATGAGTATGAAATGAATCGCTGTGGTAACAATTGTGAAAATATCATGTGAAATATAGGATGGAAAATCTATGCACTTTTGCACTATTGTATGTGAAAAATTACAAACAAAATCGATAAAGTTGGTAGCCATTTTTCCCAGATACATATTTTAGCGGTCGAGGTGTAAAGGCCATTTACCAACCAGCCTGGTTGGTCCGGATCTCCTAGTCTCGTGGTAAATCGGTCGCTTTGTGTGCTAGAGGTCGGCGGTTCGAACCTCGACTCCCGCACTTATATCTCCTCCTGTTACATTTGGGGGCTCGTCCGATCCTCAGCAGTAGATGGCACTGTGGGTGTTTCGACCGCTCTGTGGTGAATCTCACATGTGGTGAATCTCAAAAGAAGGGGCGAGTAGTGTAGCGGTCGAGGTATAAAGGCCATTTACCAACCAGCCTGGTTGGTCCGGATATCTTAGTCTCGTGGTAAATCGGTGGCTTTGTGTGCTAGAGGTCGACGGTTCGAACCCCGACTCCCGCACTTATCTCTCCTCCTGTTACATTATAATATCTGTATATGTAATTCTGTTAATAAGTGATTCTGGAAGAAATTAAACACCGATAAGCTCTGTATAATATATAGAGTCAGTAACACAAGGACCCTGAAACTAGTGTCTATGAAACAACGGGGCACTTTGGTACATTGTTTATACCCGAGGGTGTTTAACGTATTACAGAAATGTCTAGGCGTTCCACAGAAACTACATACAAACCGGAACATTTATGTTTTAAAACAGCTCACTTCGATACGCCGTATTTTCTGTGGCTTTGCCACAGAGAGTACGGCGTATCGAAGTAAGTGGGTAAGTAAGTAAGGTCGTCCAATTTTTTCAAAATATTCAAATCACAAGTGGGAGATAGGCCTTCAAGTGAAACTCCAGCTCTGGAGAGAGGCGCGGCGTTCGCACCAGTGGCGCCTCCCTTGTTACGCGTCTGTACAGGCGATGTGTCAGTCTTCATCAAAGCTGAAATGTCTCGCAGCAGCTTCTACATTGTTTTTGACACTACACCAAGTCGCAGGACTCTGTGGAATAATATTCTAATTTCCGGGCATAACAATAAACGTGGATATTTCTATTGGGATATCGGCCTGGATCTGATTTGAAAAGCTGAAACAATTATCCTCGTAGTTTCAGTATGTGTAGTGAATTTAATTCACGCACTAGATTGTCTTTTCAACATCAGCAGTATGCATGTCTGGATGCAATTCAATAGACAGAAGTCTATTTAGACATACTCACACAATAAGAATCAACACGTCTTTCTCTTAGAAAGTAATTATGGAGAAGAGAGTGTGTTGAATCTTTTGAAACAACAATCCTTATCTGAACAGAAAATGCTTTTAATTCCAATTCAGTGTGTCTCAACAGCATGAAGAGTCCGTTGTTCAAAGGATCCATCTGTGATAATGGGTGCAAATTGGTGTATTACGTGTTTCAATTACTTAACATTCGTGCACGACACACCTATAAACATGCAACGATATATTATTTTCTCAACTAAACATCGTCGCTTTAACCCTTTACCTAACATGAAAAGCAGACGACACTTGCAAAATAAATTCTTGAATAACTAATTTTTTAGTATTTTGTCTCAAAAACATAGGTTATGACCCCTCATTGGAACGAGCTCGACGAGCTCGTTCCAATGAGGGGTCATAACCCATGTTTTTGAGACAAAAAATGAAAAAATAATGAAAATTAATTGGCGATTTTTGAGAATAGTGCTAGCAGGTTTTGGCCGTTACGTTGGGTAAAGGGTTAAGAATAGGAAAGAATACAATCGGATATGATTCAGGGGACTCGTTCGCATCCTGATGACTGGGATTCGTTGTTTCTTGTTTTAAATTGTGCGGATAAGGCAGTTGAAAACATGGACTTACTTAGCTGTATGTGGAAAATTGAAAGAATATCGATCTCAAAGTTTGGATAAAAATTGGTACCTTAATGCCAGCATACATTGCGACTATTATGTGCATACATAACTATCGTGAAACGCAACATTTGACAGTTACTATTTTGTCCACCCCTATCCCCCAAACACACTTCATATGGCCTGCACACATTCTAAAACCAGTGGGGTTAAAAATCAGTTGTATGGGTTGATATTAAGCCAACTGATTATAGGGTGCGCGCTCCTGGTTTTAACCATTCACCAAACGTTTCTAACACAGAGTGCTAAAGCTATTCACAAACATCGCCATTCAAATACTATTATGTTGTTTCAAGGTAAAACATAGATTATGACATCTCAAAGGACCAGCTCTTAAAGTTCGTCCCAATGATGATCAACACTATCTTTTGAGGTGAATATTGAAATCTTTTTTACAGCAATTGTCATCTCTTATTTTTTTTTTCCAAAGTCTGATTTACTGGGATTTCCGGATTTGATTATAAACGATAACTTCACAAGTGAATTATGCAATCAACAATTGTGTCATGTATCCGTGCGCGCACACGAAGACGCTTTGCCGTGGGTGTAATGGGGACTTCATTGTTTTGTTTTGTTTTTGGGGGCTTTTTTAACCCTTTACCTAACATGAAAAGCAGACGACACTTGCAAAAAAAATTCTTCAATAACAATTATTTTCATTTTTGTCTCAAAAACATAGGTTATGACCCCTCATTGGAACGAGCTCGAGAGCTCGTTCCAATGAGGGGTCATAACCTATGCTTTAGAGAGTAAAAATGAAAAAAATAATGAAAACTTATTGGCGAGTTTGAGAATAGCGCTGGCCGTTTTTGGCCGTTACGTTAGGTAAAGGGTTATATAATATAACGTCCCTCACCTCTCATGAATTATTTCACGTAACCAGTCCAGTCAAGCGGTTACTCTCTATCTGGGTAAAGAGCCGACTGATACACTAAAGTCTATTCGGCGGGAACATGAAAATTATTTGGAGATCAAACCGTTGGCGTAGGAACGGGTATAACCGGACGGTTTTGTCCGTATCAATATCTGGAGCACCAAAGACACCCCCCCCCCCCCCCCTCGATCTTACAGTCGTACCAGTTTTAGATTGCATCCTATGTTTATGGATCATAAAGACGACATCCGTTGATCAGATAGAAATCGTACAGTAAATGATAACGAGCCTTGCTAATGTTATAAACCGCATTCAGGACAGTAGTCACCATATCTGTTGACACTTCATATTCTCAGATGCGGTCTTAATGTTTTGAGCAAATATGTTTTGCATATGGATTTCTAGAAATGAGATGTTAACTCTTTTTGTCAATGAAATTGTTTTTTGAGTCCAGCATGACTGCTTCGCAACACCCAAGGAATCTCCTCGGGGACAGTTCATGGACACGACGCGAATGAAAGAGTAAACGGGTTTATATGAGAAGTGAAGTGTGTTGAACAACTCAAATACGCAGTCAATGTCACGTATAATCGATATACTTGACTTTCAGTTAAAGTATCATCCCTATCTTGACATGTGTATTTATCCTATCCGTTCTCATAAATATATCCTGGAAAACAATGCAAATGTTCAAATATTCCTTAACCTTTTCGCGGCGGCTCATCGGTTAGTGTACTGCACTTTAAAACGAAAGGTCGACTGTTCGATCTTCACGCTCACCATCGGCGTTCAACCGTTGGACAAGACACTCGATTCTTATTACCCATGTGGGGACACGGTGGCGCTACAGTACGGCCGCCGTGGACTGGTCACTTTCCACGAGTGGGCAATATTTCGACGGACGCAGTAATATTAGATTCCAAACACTAATTATAGAAATAATCAGCAAAAATGTAATTAATGAAACACCGGGGACAACCCGATGCTTCATTAATTAAAATTTTGATGATTATGATTTTGATTACCTGGTAAATGCATGCGTGGACATCACTGCACACGCGTGAATTACGATCAGTTCACGGCGACTGTACTGTGCGTACTAAGGCGTGCTATGTGTCGACCGCGCACTTATCTTTTGCCGTTATTAGCTCTGCTTTGTTATGTTAGTACAGTTAAAACTAGAAGTCCTGTCCTGAACTGTGCGCTTATCTAGGCTTAATTGCGCGTTGGAATTGCGCGCAATTGCCATATCGAATGAGATCCAAAGCAAGGCAGGTTCTCCTGGTTACTCATAGCAAACACAAGCAATGTTTCTGCCAATGGACCTCCGGGTTACCCGGAGGTCCATTGGCAGAAACATTGCTTGTACACAGGCCATATGTACAGAATTTGATAGCTTTACTTGGGCCATAACGCGTACATTAACGCGCATATCAACGTGCTATTTGTGCGCATTTCATGGCAGGACTTCTAGTTTTAACTGTAAACTGTAGAGTCTGATATATCCTCTCTGCTGCTCCGTACTCCGATGTCCTCCACCCCGAGGAAGCCGGAGTACCCACCAGCTGTTGAACGGAACGTTAAACCCAAATAAACAAACTTCAGCCGTTCTGCATCAACTTGGGTTGAAGAAAACAATATAAATTGATGACGTGATGACACAATACATAAATCGGTGAGAAATATTAGCAATGATATATTCGTATCGCCCTCTAGGGATGGGTGTGACTGTGAGCCTTAGAGGGTATAATTCTGCTATTGTTGAACATCATACGAACACAAAATAGATTCGCCCACGTTGCTGAATATGATATTCTATAGTAATGATGTAACTCAGCAGCTCGGGGTTGAGAGGGGTGTTAAGAAGTCAAAAGACATATTTTCAACTTATTTGAAGCGTGGCCAAGCACAAGATTTCTTTTCCTTTTACTGGGGTTGTCGATGCTATTCTCATTTCGTCGTCTGAGTGCTAGAATGTTCTAGGTCCCTTTTGGGACTATGTATTATCTCCCCTATGGGACTATGTATTATCTCCCCTATGGGACTATGTATTATCTCCCCTATGGGACTATGTATTATCTCCCCTATGGGACTATGTATTATCTCCCCTATGGGACATAGAACATTCTAGCACTCAGCCGACGAATTTTGTCGACATGAGGAATTTGTTTCTATTAACCCTTTACCCAACGCAGATGATATCAAAATTTATTATTTTAAATATCATTTTTTTTTAATTTTTCAAAACATTTTAACAAAACCATATCGTGTGACCCCTCGTTGGAACGAGCTCGACGAGCTCGTTCCAACGAGGGGTTACATGATATGGTTTTGTTGAAATTTTTTGAAAAACAATATTTTTTCAACTGCTGAATTTGCATATTACGCGGGCGGATGCGGGCGATTCGTTGGGTAAAGGGTTAAACAACTTTGTCATTATTGAAAATGTATTATTGCTTGTACCTACAAAGTCTCTTTTTCATTATGTGCGACTTGGAAAAAAAAAAGATTTCAACATTTTCCAGAGAGTACTAGAGAATCATTCTGAATATAACTATTTCTCTGCTACGGTTACCGAGTCAGTGCAGAAAAGTAGTACCTGGTTCTGTTGCACAATGTTTCAAAATTGGTCAAAATTGTTTAAAATGAGAATTTAATGGAGGTAAAATTCTAAACGCAACATTTCGATTAAAATTCAACAGGTAATTGAAGTGTAATAGTCTGGATAACTTCGTGGCGAGTCTGGAAAGTACATTTCCACAAACTGAAACAGATTTTTGTTAATGTTCTGCTCGGGAGAAATAGAGGTTCATAATTTTAACATTTTCTTAATGGCTTATTGGTGAACGTATTTTGTAAGCCGTGGAGGCAGGTCGACAACAAGCCTCTAGGCACCGTAATAGTCCGGCAGTCAATGGTCATTTTGGGGGCTAGCGTTGCAATATCGGGAACTAAAGGTTGTTTGGTCGTTTCTATGGTAACTCTTCGAACTTAATCTGAATGTAGAGAGTATTGTTTCTAAACCTACTCGAACAGGGGTGATGCAAAGCGTTAAACCAATATCGAAATATTTGAGCCAAAAATAACGGCTTCTTCGCACTGATTGCTACATGTAATGACATTTTTATGTTTTGAAAAATGTTTTCGCGTATGGATGGTTACGTATTCAATTATAGTTGCGCATTCCGCATTCACATTACTTTAATTGTCCAGATAGTCAGATTCTTTCAACCAAAACTATACAGACTATTGTTAAAAGAAAGAAACGGCAGTGAAATTGTTTTGTGTTTATACAACTACTCTGTCTGTAATATTGAATATCAAGGTTTATAATTACTCTTTATTCTAGTTTGTTTACAAACACATTATCGAACTCAACGCCAAGGCTAATAACTGGATAAATAAACGCGACTTCATTTTTGTGAAATCTAACGCTAACATTAATGGAAACAAGAAACCTTTTCAATACAAAATGCTAAAAGTTTCTGCCTTCCTAATGTGCAGCCATTCTCTATCATGGCGTTCACGTTGTTCAGATGTGGCGGAAGACAATATGGATGAAGTGGAATTAATACGCACCGGACCTACCTTACTTTGGCCCCGGTGTGAGAAAAGTTAAAAAACGGGTCCACACAAATGTTATACTCGGGTGTTGACCGTTGTCATGGAAGGTTTAACACCCCCGTTACAACGGTCAAGACCCCTGAGACTCAGTGATATAACACTTGTGCGTGGGACGAGGTGGGTATCATTGTGTTTAATAAACTTTATTTACCTCAATGGCGTATAATATACCTTTGATTCAGCTGGCGCCAGTTTTTCGTGCCACGCACATGGTACAATCGTATGTCAGCAAATGTAAGAATATCTGCTAGACTACACTCTCAGGCGTGTATGCCACGGTCTCATATGTCTACTCCAACCAGCTTTCAAACATAAGACTAGTCTTCAGGTTGGAAGTTGTTCGAAATAGAAGAAACAGAATCCGGGCTCACCGAAGATGGAATTCTTTCTCCAAATGCGACTAAATTTGTTTATATTTGCAGATAATAGTTGTATTAATGGAATGCCTGTGCGGGGGTAAATTTACTTGCTGTAACATTATGTAATCGCGAAGCATGTCTGGGATACAAAAGTGTGGGAGGGTCTTATTCGATGTGCCGGCTTGTTCCCTAACGTCTAATGCTGTTCATGTTGGCTCCTCGGTGTGTAACCGTGATGTACAAAAAGTACAGCAATTTTCAGAGCACATTTTGTCACACGTTTTTGTGTTTTATTGGAATGAGTTGACGATATCATCAAGTACAATACGAGGTGTACAGTTGCGGAAGTGTAATTCGAACATTTGCCATTTGTGGGATAGCAACAATCGCCACACAGGGTAATGTTCTTGTGAATATATACCAGAGATTCCTATGGAAATTCCAATAGTAAATTCTTTTGGTCTATTTTCCCAGTGCTGTGGTGTGGGAAATCCTGTGTTAAATAATTGGCTCTAATGCCCCCCCCCCCCCCCCCAGTGTTGACTACTTATATGTTACTCAATATTGGCCCCACATACAGATCTCTAACTATTCCCCAAGTTAATGGTAGAATTTACGAAAAGAGTTCAGCTACTTCGGTTGGGGCGGGTCTTTGACGACCTAATGTTTTGGACGTTTTTTTAAAAATTTCATTATAAAGGTGGCGGGGGTTGTTAAAGGTTATGTTTGTCGCTTAATTCTAAACCATGCTTCGTGGGAGGCAAAGAGCATCCCTTCAGATGCCGAATTATGTTGCTAAAAACAACCCGTTGTTGGACTGGACTCCAAATATAGTCCGCAATGATATAGATGTTTTGAAGCATTCATCGATAGAATTGAACAAGCTCTGAAGCCACCGGTAGAATTCTGTAAGCAATTCGACGCTATTATTATCTAGTTTTTGTCATGTTTGCGTAATGTGATGTTCCGTCGCTGAAAGAGGTGTAGATATATTATTTCGTGCTCCAGTTTGAGCTCCAGTTCGAGCTCCAGTTAGAGATATTCCAATATTATTCATCTTGAAACTATCAAGATATCAGCACAATTAGTGGAATACCATGGAGTAGTCAATAAAACAACGGCTATGGTGAGTCTTCATTCGCAATGGTAATATTAAAACTACGTTAAAATCAAGTCTTAATTGAGCAACATTTCTGGCGTTGAGTCAAGAAAAATGACTGGTTAAGGTATTTTGTAGATTTAACAGCCCAGAAGATATCAGTTGTTCGGAAAAGCGAACCTATGGTTCGCTTTTCCTACCAACTGATATTTTCCAGACTGGTGAACGTAAGCGATGAACTATTTATAGGCTAGACTAGTTCATTCCTTACAGACAGTGGTGACCCCCGTCGGAGAGGTCCAGCCCCCCCCCCCCCCCCCCCCCCCCGTCGGAGATTTTTAGTCAGTCCGTCGGAGAGTCTCGTAAACCCGACTTCACGAGAAATTTCCGACAATCGAATGTAGATATCTCGTCTTGTCAGTCTCGAACCCGTGCAGCACTGGAACTTTGATAGAGAATAGTGATTCTCACGAAATTCCTTAATGTCGTTCGTCAAACTGGCTTTATAGATGAAATATTTCCCGACCTTATTATAATATGTTTACTTTAACCCTTTACCTAAGGTAACGACCAAAACCGGCCAGCGCTATTCTCAAAAATCGCCAATTAATTTTCATTATTTTTTTCATTTTTTTGTCTCAAAAACATAGGTTATGACCCCTCGTTGGAACGAGCTCGTCGAGCTCGTTCCAACGAGAGGTCATAACCTATGTTTTTGAGACAAAAAATGAAAAAAATTAGTTTTTCAAGAATTATTTTTGCAAGTGTCGAATGCTTTTCAGGTTAGGTAAAGGGTTAAATAATCAACAAACATACTCAATTTGCTTCTATTTTGGTTCTCCAATTTACCAATTTTCACTCATTTTAGACTGGTTGCAAAGGAATTGGTGTGTAAGTAAATCTATCACTGTTGTTAGATAACACAGAGTAACCTAGCATTTATCTTTGGTATATTATGCGTTCCTTTCTTCAATGCTCTTTGTGTTTTTCTCTACAATCAGAACTTTGAATTTTCATCGCTCGAGCAGAATTTGGATTCGATGACGGGGTTGTTGGGGAAAAATCAAGCTTCGTCTCTTGATCAAATATATTTTCCCTTAGGAGAGATCTCCCAACCTCCACTGGTACCACTCGAGCAAAATAATAATCCCATAAGGCCTAAAAAAATTAAAAGTCTGTTTCTCAGCCCCCCCCCCCCCTCCTCCCCCAGCATGGACTTGAATATGTCTGATATTTTACCCAAGTTATTAAAATTTATAAATTTGTCCCTTGAGTGTAACAAGTCTTTGCAATGCTTTAGCCTTCTTGCACTGAAGGAAGGAAATACACCCCCCCCCCTGCTGCTCTGTAGATTATGACATAAGATTAAAACCTAAAACAAAACAAGAACATGAACGTGAGGGAAAAAAATAATTACAAAAAAAAATAAACTAAAAAAATACCCGCCCACATGCAAAAATTGTCTAAGAAACAGAAGATCTACTTGGTGAGGCCTAAACATTTTCGTTTATTTCTTTCCCCATCACACAATGAAGATAGATTTGTCCCCAAATGAAAGAGAATGTTTTTATTTCCAACCCATGACTTCCATTTAGCCTCGCCTGGATTAAAGTGAAGGACATTATCTCTTTTAACGAAACGAGTGAAAGAAACTGCATGTGTAACTAAATTCAACGCTTTCATCATTTAATGTCTCTTTTAGAGACCGAATGCCAATATCACATAAGATAAAGCCTGGAGAAAGAAAGAAAATAATAAGGAGAACGGGTGATGAAGAAGCTCTGGGGCCAGAACGTCTTAAGAGATTCAGAAATAAGAAACTCAAGAATGCACAGTTGTTTACATCAGATAATAAGGATAACGAGGCTTTTCTAGACTTGGAATTGCATTATGAAGAAAACAACACAGAACAGGAGGAGGAAGGTAATTATAGTTACCCGGGAGTGTGTGTGTGGGGGGGGAGGGGGGGGGGGAATTATAGTTACCCAAGCGTGTGCCTTAACTCGTTGAACACGAAATGCTGCTTTTCCGGGACGGGATCGTGATATAACCTGGCTTAATTTAGTAGATCGTTGCTTGGTGAATTTGTATGGTAGACCAAACAAGATTTTCAACGTGCAGCCGTACGGCTGCTTGTTGAATATGTTGATTGGGCTTTCCCCAAGTAACGAATATAGGTGAGAAGATTCGACCACGACGGAGGCCGAATCTTCCCGGAAAAGTATCGGGGCCGAATCTTCATGGACCCGGAGCGAAAACATCGAATCTCATATGCTTTGTTTGTTTGTCTTTCTTGATCATTCTTGATTTCTCAATAATTTATTTTTTTTTTACGTTTTTCAACTCCGGTATAAATCTATTGCAACCCCATTGCGAACTGAATGAGAAGACGCGACTTTTGCGATCGCAGAACTGTATTTTCTCATGTCATTTTTGGGGGGTAAATTGCATGCGGGCGGGCGTTTTTATTATTTTATTTTTTATTTTTGTAATTATTTCTTTGCCATCGAAAGTTCAAATTGTTGGTTTGTTTTATGTTTTAGGCCTCATAATCTACAGAATAGCATGGGTGGTAGTGTATTTCATCCCTTGTATGCAAGAAGGCTTTTCAAAGCCTTGTTGCACTCAAGGAACAAATTTGTCAATTTTATTAACTTGGGTAAAATATCAGACGTAAACCATTTAATTTTTATTTTTTAAACTTTGCATTGGTTATAAAAAGAGAGCATGCAGCAGCCAAAAGGACCATGCGGGAGGGAATGAGAAACAGATTTTTAACTTTTAACGTTTTTAGGCCCGATGTAAAATGTTTATTTTGTATGTATTCAAATGTATTATATGGTGTACTTCATTACAATATTGTAATTATAAAGTTATGAACACCTAGTAAATCAAGTTTTATATTGTTTCGTACAGTAGGTGGAGAGTGTATTATCACTAAATCACCCGCAGAGTGGAGATTCCACCCGAGGAATAATTGCAAATTTGTTGCAAGGCATAACCAGCACCAGCAAAGTTTTAGCCAATGGACCTCCGGGTTAAACCCAGAGGTCCATTGGTTGAAACAATGCTTGTGCTTTTTATCGATATGTACAACATTTGAAAGTTATAGCTTGGGTGATAACTCCACCCCGCGGGTGATTTAGTTACAATCCACTCTCCACGTACTGTAAATAATGGCAAATTTTCCTCTGAACCCTTTCAACCCGTTACAGGGCCTTTGATAGACTTGCGTCAAAAGGAATCCCCGTATCAACAGTTCATTATGTAGTTCTAGTCCATTATTATATATAGAATATTCTCATAGTTGCTTGGTGTACCAAATGTTCACCACAAGTGGTGAAGTGGTGTTAACCGCGAGCCTTCGGCGCGTGGTTAACACCTCTTCACCACGCGGGTATATTTTGTTTATACCATGAACGTCAGATTATTAAGAGTTGCTGTTTGTTTGTTTGTTTGTTTATTTACGGTATATAGATAAGGCTTTACAAATCTAATATATTTCTAACCACAGTGAGACATACAAATACATACCGCAGGGAGATAACATAGCCAGATTGGCTGTCTACCTGTTATCCCCCACGCAAGAATATTTCAACACTGCAGCCGGCTGCAAAAGTACTGTAAGGGTTTTAGCGCTTTTCTTTCTTGGGAAGTAAGACGTAAGAATGGTGGGGTGGGCAGGGGTCAGTGGTGGGGAGGTTATCGTGTTAGGTGGATATCAGTGCTTTTGTGCATCTGCAGAACTGGCAGTATAAGTCAAAACCATTTGTGGACGAGACTACCAGTGGAAATTATACGTGTGTCATGTAAGATGCTTGCAAGGCCTAAATTGATTATCTATGGATAGACTCTCTTGGGTACCGCTAAATACATTATTAGTTTGCTGTTGGCCTCGTTTCTGGTGTCCCCAAATATTTCACAGTAGTGGCTCAAGTATAAGTCAAGTATAACCGAAAAAGTGTGTCTAAATTGCCTATATTTGTCGAGCTTCATCCCATCCATTGGTTACGATGTCACATTCTAAAGTTGTGCAGTGAACAAAGCAGAAACTCACTGATAATGGTCTAGTGATTGTTATTTTTTCTCGATTTTACTGAGCAGCAGCCGTACTTATGTGCGAATTTGTTTTTGTTTACATGAGCCTCGGTGGAGGGCACTTCCGCTGTCACTTTTATCGCCGAGATGAAATTGAATAATGATAACATAATAACATACTATTTCGAGTTATGGATGCTTTATTAGCACGAGACAATGCATGTTTGTTAATTTTTGGCATCTTATGAGGTAAACCCATTTAAAAACGTAATAAATAATTGCCACTTCCATTTCACTCTTCGCGAGGCGACGTGCGATAAATCGTCGGCTGAGTGCTAGAATGTTCTATGTCCCATAGGGGACATAGAACATTCTAGAACTCAGGCGTCGAAATTTAGACAAGTTCGCATTCAGGCCGACATCACCAAAGGTCAACATGGATGTAGTACCACTGTAGGTGTAAATTTTAACTACTGACATCCCATTGTTGGCGTGTTCACTAGAGTTGGTATGTAAAACTAACATTTATGTCGTAGGCTTTTCATATATAGTAGAATAGGTTATCATGGTATAAAATATAATAACTGACAATTACCCACTGCAAAGCATCACGGGTATAAATAAATATGCCGTCCAATTGTGACCGTGTTGTATCAATTATGTAATCATAATTCTTTAATTAATGAATGCTGCTTCTTCGTGTTTGATGGGAAAAATAAGAAGAATACTGAATTAAAAAATAAATATGTAGAACAATTGTGACCCCGTGGTTCTTAATTGGAGACCGAATGTTACCAGGTCGAATCTCACTAGGTCTAATCTCCCTTGGGCCGATTGTTCCTGAGGATCTTGCGGGCCGAATCTTCACGAGATCAAATCTTCACAGGTCGAATCTTCCTTGGGCCGAATCTTCCCGAGGATCTTCCTTGGGCCGAATTTTCCAGAGGCCGAATCTTCCCAGGTCGAATCTTCCTTGGGCCAAATGTTCCCGGGGATCTTCCGAGACCAAATCTTCCCGAGGCTGAATCTGCCCAGGTCGAATCTTCCCGAGGGTATTGGGCGAATCTTCCCGAGGCCGAATCTAACTGTTTCCTCCCAGTTTCTTTTTTGACAGTGTTGCGAGTAAGAATGCTGACAAACAATACCGTCCCGATCGCGATCCAGTGACGATCCGATCAAAACTCTCGATTTACTTTTATGAAAGGATTGCATACGACAGCTTGTGAAGTGTTTGTTCTAGTTTACGTCCTGTTTTGTTAGACATTGTTGAGTCTTAAGCAACCAAGACTTCTTCGAATGCGATATCTCATCTCCGACTAATAAATATAGCTAACGGAATGTTTTTATTACTCTATAGGCAAATCTGCAAATTATTTAACTCATGAAACCTTTACCTAGCATAGCGGAAAAAACGGCCAGAAAATTAACCAGAATAAGCCTACCACAGCCAAAAATATCTCGGATATTTCTTAATGAAACCATACCAATATAGACATCATTAGAACCAGCTCGTCGAGCTGGTTCTAATGATATCCATATTTGTATGGTTTTATTGAAAAATTGTGCAATTTGTTTTCGAAAAATGTGAAATTTAATTTATTTTTAAAAATACTGTGTTAGGTAAAGGGGTTAAAGAATAAATCACTAATTATTTCAGCACTGATCGTGCTCTATCTTTTTCCATCCGAATAACATTTTGATTTTGTTCTCTGTCCTTTAGAATTTAGAATGGATGTAGCCTAAGCATAATTATATAATTATGCGAGTCTGGGTCATTGCTTCCTACCACAGATGGGAACGCGGTGGCTCGGTGGTAGACTGTTGGACTTCTATGCTAGAGGTTCCGAGTTCGATCCCCGTCCGGGACGACCCGCATTGTGTCCTTGGGCAAGGCACTTTATCCCGGTTGCCTACATGGGGGCACGATGACGCCGTGTACTAAGGCGTACTGCACGTCAATGGTGCTCCTGTCTTCAACCGCTGTAACCCTGCTAGAGCGGAGCTTGAACAGAGTTACGATGTTGGGGAGCTGACAGTTGCTCGTCGATGCTCGGTGATTCTCTCCGGGGACTCAGGCTTCTTCCACCCATAAAAAAGTCACGGTCACGATTAGCCATTGTGCATAAGTAAGTGACCTTAAACACCAATAAATAAATAATAAATATTAATAATCCTACTACAGATTCGAGTGAGAAATATATCACAGTAATATTGCTCCTATTCAAACAGTACCTGTCCCATATACCAATTGTTATATATTTCTGACGTACAGTACGTGGAGAGTGGATTGTAACTGAATCACCCATGGAGTGGAGTTATCACCCAAGCTATAAATTTTGTACATATCGACAAAAGACACAAGCAATGTTTCAGCCAATGGACCTCCGGGTTTAACCCGGAGGTCCATTGGCTGAGACTTTGCTTGTGCTGGTTATGCTTTGCAACACATTTACAGTTATTGCTTGGGTGGAATCTCCACTCTGCGGGTGATTTAGTGATAATACACTCTCCACGTACTTTACTTTCACCACGTCTGGCAATTCTAGTCATTGAAAGTGATTTACGGAAAAAGTAGCTCCCCTTAATTTCCTAAAGCTGTCAGTAAACTCAACACTAAGGGTACGGGAATTTCATACACAAATTGAAACTTTTAAATGCTACCGAATTTGTATCATCGATGTACTCATTATTTTGCAAACTTTGGGTATTTTTCTGTAGAATAGTATAAAAAATATAAGGGCTGGCTTTTTCCATTTGTTTCTTTTTTTTATTAGGGGTTAACGATACATTAACAGCCAGGATCATATCATGTCGGTGACAGTTTTATTGGTGAAGGAAGCCGGAGGACCCGAAGAGAACCACCGAGCAACGACGAGCAGCTGTCAGCTCTCCAACATCGTAACTCTGAACTCTGCACCGCGGCATAGGCAGGGTTAGATTGGTTGAAGACATGCGCACCATCGACGTGCAGTACGCCTTAGTACACAGCGTCATCGTGCCCCCATGTAGGTAATCAGGGTTAAGTGCCTTGCCCAAGGATACAACGCGAGAGCAGGAATCAGTCGCTGAAATGGTCACCCATCCAACTACTAACTGCGCTCGACGTTGCTTAACTGGTGGAGTGCTGAATTATTTTTGGCCATCAAATCTTGTACACATGTCGTTGCCTTGTTACAATTTATGGGAGAGTGCCAGCTGGCACTCTCCCATAAATTGTAACAAGGCAAACCCTTACAGACTGAATAATGTCACTTCAAAGATAATACAAAGCACATCCACTGAATATAAGCCTTCGAGTTGTGGTACCTGCGCTTCAGAATAAAGCGGAAATATGGGCTTCCAGCACTCTACCAGTTATCTTCGGTAATCTGACGAGAACCGGTTACCGCGATGCCACCGCGCCCCCTCCATTTGTTTCTAAATCAGTATAAACGTTTGACTATTATTTTCTGTTGAACCACATTTAAAAATATGAATGCGGCACCATCTTTTCATGTTCTTGAACTTTTTTTGTGTATATCATATGAACAGTGTGTACAGTAAGGCCGCGCTGGATTGGTCACTTTCCACGACTGGGCAATATTTCCACGGACACAATAATATTAGATTCCAAACACTAATTATAGGAATAATCATCCAAAATTTAATTAATGAAACATCGGGGACAACCTGGTGCTTTCTGAATTAAAATTTTGCTGATGGCGTTTTTTATTAGCCAGTAAACGCATGCATGGACATCACTGCCCACACGTGGATTACGACCAGTCGGCGGCGACTGTACTGTACGTCATGACAGATAATGCAGACAGTGTCCTCTCCATTAAAATAACGTTTTGAAGGTGAGATTTGTTAGTTTTTCCTGGGAAGAGTGAAAACTTGCAAATTACTCCGAATTACTGTGAAATTTATTTATTTTTTGGTGTTTAAGGTCACACACTTATGCACAATGGCTAATCGTGACCGTGGCAGTTTTATGGGTGGAGGAAGCAGGAGTACCGGAGAGAACCACCTAGCATCGACGAGCAACGGTCAGCTCCTTAACATTCTAACTCTGTACAAGCTCCGCTCAACGCTCAAGCAGGGTTATAGCGGTTGAAGACATGTGCACCATCGACGTGTTGTATGCCTTAGTACACGGCGTCATCGTGCCCCCATGTAGGGAATCGGCATTAATGCCTTGCCCAAGGACACAACGCGGGTCGTCCCAGACGGGGATCGAACTCTTGACCTCTTGCATAGACGTCCAACAGTCTACCACTGACCCACTGTGCTCCCAGAATTACTGTGAAAACACATTCACTAGTAAAAAAGAGCGGACACTACAGTTAAAACTAGAAGTCCTGTCATGAAATGCGCACAAATAGCACGTTGATCTGCGCGTTAAAGTTCGCGCTATGGCCATAGTAAAGCTATCAAATTCTTTACATATGGCCTGTGCACAAGCAATGTTTCAGCCAATGGACCTCCGGGTAACCCGGAGGTCCATTGGCAGAAACATTGCATGTGTTTGCTATGAGTAACCAGGAGAACCTGCCGTGCTTTGGATGCCATTCGATATGGCAATTGCGCGCAATTCCAACGCGCAATTAAGCTTAGATAAGCGCACTATTCGTGACAGGACTTCTAGTTTTAACTGTAAGTGTTGGTAGGTGTGATACTGATAGATATTCTTGAGGACGGATCATCTGTGAAATGGGAGCTTCTTATTAGCTTGCCACAAAAATCTGAGCCGTCTGTTGTTTTCCTGTATTAAAAGTAACAAAAGTAAAATGTACGTCACATTTTTTGTCAGCACCAGAAATTTCAATTTTAATGCTTACATGCTTTATATATTTAAAGTCAGCCACGGTGAGAAAGAGAAGAAAAGACCAAGGGATGAAATAACAGAAGTAACTCAGACAGTTTATGTGAGAGCATGCAGTAAATTTGGTGTCGTGCCTTGCCGTGACGTCATTCGTATGCTTCCCGAAACAGAATTATCACTACGAAATAAACTACTTGGACCAAACGAGATTCAGCCAATAGCATATGCACTCACGGTAAAATGTTTTACAAACTGATGTGTGTCACAAAGAAAATCATACTTCTACTACATCTTCTTTTTCTATCATAGTTTCCCTTGGCAACAGCCATTCGAAGAGTGACGGGTGGCCGACATGCGCAATGGCCATAAATACAATGGTGAGATTGGTGCGTGTTTATTAAGTACATCATTGGTCGTAATCCATGTGTTGGTAGTGATGTCCACGCATGCGTTTGCCAGGTAATAAAAATCATCATAAGCAAAATTTTAATTAATGAAGCACCGGGTTGTACCCGGTGCTTCTTTAATTAAAAGTTTGATGATTATTCCTATAATTAGTGTTTGGAATCTAATATTATTGCGTCCGCGAAAATATTGCTCACCCGTGGAAACTGGCCAGTCCACGGCGGCTGTACTGTAACTATGAGGTATATGAATAGACTTGATTTGCCGCAACAGAAAAACATGATGTCGCTAAGGTCTACTTCTTGCTATTATATGGATACAATATATATATCACCATTTTGTCTTCAGCACAAAGCGACAATACTCTAACAAGAGGAGAAGAACAAAAATGGTTTTGAATAACTAAAAACATTTACGTTTTGTCTTAAAGTACAGTTATTATTGGGACTAGATCGACTAGCACCTTCCAATGAGATTCCAATGAGCTATATTCTGGAGGCGAAGTTTGTCAATAACGCAGACCATAGAATATCGAACGCTGGGTAAAGGTACAAAGCTATGGTATATGGATTGGGCAGTTCGAACTAGGATCTTTCAGTCGTTACACCTCTACACGGAGAGGTGTAAGATGAGGAGCTTAGTAAAACCGACTAACTGATAACATTCTTGGAACGACGTTCAATGTAATTGCCCTAACCCGCCATGATCGATAAATATCTGGCAACATACGTTATCACCATCACTGCATTCAAGCAGCTACAGAAAAACGTTGTTGCAGTGCCATGTTACAGGTGCGTAGACAAGGGAGACCAGGGGTGGTGCGACGGGTTCGAACCCCAGAAAACTGGAGTTCCACTTGTGGGACTATCTCTTATTTGTGATTTTAAAATTTTAATAAAATGGGACGACCTCACTTATTCCGATACATCCTACTCTCTGTGGCTTAGCTGTATCGGTGTAAGTTGTTTTAAAACATAAATGTTCTCGTTAGCATGTAGTTTCTATGAAACGCCTTGGCTCTCCTTTTGATAATTTTTTGCAGTCTCGCATTTAAAGTTACCAAAATGGCTAGTCGTTTCACTAGTTGCATGACTAGGGATCTGCGAATCACAAATTTCTTTTCGAATCGAATCTCGAATCGAATCGTGTCTCTGATATCGACATCGAATCGAATCCCGAATCAATCTTAAAAGACAGGTTATTTCATATTGCATCAAACGGAAGTTACGGAACACTGTGATGACCCTTACGCAACGGAGTGAACACTTTAAACACCAATAACTAAATATTCTCTGTAGCACCGTCGCTGAAACAGCTAGGCCTATTGTCCATAGTTTTAGTTTTTGAAGGCCTAACTTGTTACTATTCACGTTCTTAAGAACGTGAATAGTAACAAGTTAAGCCTTCAAAAACCAAAACTATGGATAATGTTCTGGGCCAAATTCACACCTTACCTAACAATTAAACATTGTCAATTACTCAAATAAATAGGAATTGAGCCCACATGAATGAATTTTCTAATGACAGTTTTATCCTATTTTTGTCGGAAATGTAACAAATTGAAGTTAGTACGAGAGATTCGAAACAATCGAATTCTGAGACTGATTCGGGATCGATCTCGAAGCATACGTATGGTATCGATATCGAATCGAATCTCGAATATTCGCAGGACCCTATGCATGACCATGGCGTTACAAACATGAGCCGCGCTTATTGCTGTTTAATTTCTTCCGAAAACACATATTAACAGAATTTCATATATAGGTTTTATATACAATACAGTCGCCGTGGATTAGACGGAATCCACGCGTGGGTAGTGACGTTCACATATGCGTTTACCACGTTTACCAGGTAATCAAAATTATCATCAGGAAAATTGTAATTGTACCTGGTGCTTCATTAATTACATTGTTGATGATTATTCCTATAATTAGTGTATATTTATTCATTTATTTATTGATGTTTAAGGTCACATATTTATGCACAATGGCTAATCATGACCGTGACAGTTTTACGGGTGGAGAAAGCCGGAGTATCCGGAGAGAACCATCGAGCAACGACGAGCAGCTGCCAGCTCCCCAACATCGTAACTCCACACTGCAGCACAGGCAGGGTTAGATTGGTTGAAGACATGCGCACCATCGACGTGCAGTACGCCTTAGTACACGGCGTCATCGTGCCCCCACGCGGGCAATGGAGATGAAGCGTCTTGCCTAAGGACACAGCGCGGTTGCCGCAGGTGGGATTCGAACCGAGGACCTCTCGGCTTGCAGCCTGCACCTCTACCTACTGAGCCACCGCGCTCCCCTATAATTAGTGTATGTTATCTAATATTATTGTTTCCTTGGAAATATTATCCACCGGTGGAAAGTAACCTATCCACGACGGCCGTATTGTATATATGGAACGTAAAATATAACTAAGAAGTGTATCGATCTATTTTGTATGCAAGTGTTCACATATAATAGTGCAAATGTCTTTATATTTTTGAATCGGAACGTCACGTAATATTTATCCAGATGCTACCACAGACCTCCATTTGATATCTATTTCTCATTTTTGGTTTTCGATCGCCGCACACATCCCCAACAAAATCCGTGCTATGGGCCCGTGTTAAGAAGACAAACATGGCCACGGTTTTATGTATTTTAATTTCATTGGCTGTATCTGGGTTACATTGTTGATAGGGTCGTACATGGTTTACTTTTTGGCACTTTTATCACGAAACCATGAACGGATTCAATCGTACACATTTCATGTCTCTCTTTTCAGACAAATAGTTCCGTCACGAATCTTGATTTGTCTGGCAACAACATTGGGAAAGATGGTCTAATAGATTTGTCACGCATGTTCACTGAAAACTACAACATAACGGTTTTGGTGAGTATAATTTTTATTGAAGATGACAATGGTCCCTATAACTGGAGATAAACAGAAAGACTAATAAAAAGACTGATATTGTTGTCATTTTTACTTCCTTCTGTATTTGTATCACGAAGAAAAATAAACTGAAAGATCGCAGAACTCATACCCCATTCCACGAAACAGTGGGAACAAAATGTTTGTGGTCAGCTGTTAAATGTTATTACTCAACAAAAATAGCAGTGTGCTTAGTTTGTTTACAGTACGTGGAGAGTGTATTATCACTAAATCACCCGCAGAGTGGAGATTCCTCCCAAGCAATAATTGCAAATTTGTGGCAAAGCATAACCAGCACAAGCAAAGTTTCAGCCGATGGACCTCCGGGTTAAACCCGGAGGTCCATTGGCTGAAACATTGCTTGTGTTTTTGTCGATATGTACAAAATTTGAAAGTTATAGCTTGGGTGATAACTCCACTCCGCGGATGATTTAGTTACAATCCACTCTCCACGTACTGTAGATAGTGTAGCCTGCACACTTTTTGCCCCTTCCCGACGTCCTGTTCATTGTCATGGTAGCCCACATCAGCAGCCATGTTATGGCTCCATTACCATGGCGATGCGTGGTGTTAGGGGCTTAGGGCTTGCTATTAGGGTGACTCTAGATTCACCGTCCATTTTGTTTGATAAATGCCGAAATCTTGGTTGGCTGGTATATGGCTCAAATGCTTACAGCATTAAAGGAGTGTGCTTGGAGGATATGTTCGACCGTATGCGAGTATTCCTAATTACCGGAAACGACCCAACAACTACTAACATTTTAAATAGCACGAAGTCCTATAGGTCCGAGAAGTCTCCAAAACGTGTGCCCCATTTCAGGTAAATTATGCTAGAAAACTGGAAATGAACCAATATTTACATAAATGGGCGCTGAATCCGTCTGCTTATCTAGCTCTGATTCTTCTTACAGAATCCTCATTTTCAGATTCCCATTCTTGATCTTGGTAGTACGTAGTTCTAACGGTTCTAAAATAGTGTCCAGGTCTCTGTCCCTCCATTATATTATAGTAATTTTGCTCCCCGGCTCTCCTGTGATCCTCGATTTTAGGGGCGAGTGTAAACGAGGCGTATTATTGTATGGTGTTGACGTCCGTCCGTCCGTCCGTCCGGCCATCCGTCGGGCGCTCGTCGGATCGCCCGGTCGTCTGTCTGTCGTATCTTCCGGTCGAATGTCGTTCCGTCCGTCCGTTCATTTTTAGCTCAACTTTGACGAAGTCAAATTTGAGCTATTGTCATGGCCCGTCGTCCGTCTGTCCGTCTGTCCGTCTGTCCGTCTGTCCGTACGTCAACAATTGGCTATGGCTCGGGCTAGAGGTCGTATTTATGAACCGATCTTTTCGAAACTTCTTGGGTATCTTTGTTATGACCGTGGGACGAGAATGAGTGTTTTTGGGTGCGGTCCGAAATTCAAGATGGCTGCCAGCCGCCATTTTGTACCGATGATGCAGAAATCTGTTTTTTGTACAGAACTTCCATATGAAAGCTCTGAGTTGAATAATTTTTTGTATGAATGTTTAGTACCATGGGGTACATCACATATAATACGGGTTTTTTTCTCGTGCGTAAATTGTGCAAATTAGACTAATTTTGATGTTTTTCGGTGTTAATTTCAGCACTGTAAGTGCAAATGCCAATACGGCTCGGGCTAGAGGCGGTATTTATGAACCGATCTTTACGAAACTTCTTGGGTACCTTTGGTATCACCGTGGGACGAGAACGAGTGTTTTTGGGTCCGGTCCGAAATTCAAGATGGCCGATGGCAGCCATTTTGTACAAAATTAGGTGCAATCAGATTTTTGCACAGAACTTCCATATGAAAGCGCTGATTTGAATAATTTTTTGTGTGAATGTTTAGTACCATGGGATACATCACATATAATACGGGCTTTTTTCTCGTGCAGAAATTATGCAAATTAGATGAACTTTGATATTTCAGTGCGACTTACACACATTAAGTACACATGTCAATACGGCTCAGACTTGAGTCTGTATTTAGGAACTGATCTTCACGAAATGTCTTGGGTACCTTTGTTATCACCTTGGGACGAGAACGAGTGTTTCTGGGTGCGGTCTAAAATTCAAGATGGCTGCCAGTGGCCATTTTGTACCGAAATTAGGTCTAATCAGTTTTTTTTACACAACTTCTATACAGCTCAGACTAGAGGCCATATTTATGAACCAATCTTTACGAACCTTGTTGGGTACCTTTGTTATCACCGTGGGATGAGAGCGAGTGTTTTTGGGTGTGGTCCGAAATTCAAGATGGCCACCAGCAGCCATTTTGTACCAAAATTAGTGCAATCAGTCTTTTGTACAGAACTTCTGTATGAAAGTTCTGATTTGAATAAATTTTTGTATGAATGTTTAGTAACATGGAATACATCACATATTCTAAGGGGTTTTTTTTCGTGCAGAAATTATGCAAATTAGATGAACTTTGACTTATTCAGTGCTACTTGCACAATGTGAGCACACATGTCAATACGGCTCAGGGTAGAGGCTGTATTTATGAACCGATCTTCACAAAACTTTTTGGGTACCTTTGTTATCACCTTGGGACGAGAATGAGAGTTTCTGGGTACGGTCCAAAATTCAAGATGGCTGCCAGTGGCCATTTTGTACCAAAATTAGGTCCAATCAGTTTTTTGTCACAAGTTCTATACAGCTCGTATTTATGAATTCATCTTCACAAAACTTCTTGGGTACCTTTGTTTTCACCTTGGGACAGGGACGAGTGTGTTTTGTGGTGCCTTTGTTATCACTGTGCTATGAGAACAAATATTTTGGGGTTCAGTCAGACCCACTCTGGGACTCAAAGTTTTCTTCTCTAGTTTAGCATCTGACTGTCACCCACCTTTACAATACTTTACCTATACATTTGTTACTGGCAACGGTCAGTATTTATGTACAGACCATTACAATACTTTATATGTACCTTTGTTATCAGGTCATTACCTAGATGTTTGTCATTGCTGTGTCACATACTATACATGTGCATGTGTTTGTCTTGACAAGTTGAGCTACAGTGTCATTGACACTTTCATTTTTCTTCTGGACGTTAATTGTGTATAATTGTCACATCCATCCATACATGACATTATCCACGAATTTGAGGTTCGACTGACATTTCGTTGGAGAGTTATTGGTATTTGTTATGTCTTGCATTTCCATGATTTATGGTTGCCAGATGATAATTCCGGTGATCCTCGACATAGCCATTCCATTTTTGCCGCACAGCCTTACTAAAGTAAAAAGCAGATCAGTTTCGATTTTGATGCCTGTGCAACATTCTGTTGTGGAGTTATTGCCCTTTACTTTTCAGAACTTCCAATATGTTTGTCCAGGAATTATGATTTCCGGTCGATAGCGCACGCTATATTCGACATAGCCGTTCTATTTTTGACTTTGACTCTTAGCGAGTGAAACGCAGATCAAGTTCAATTTTGACATTTCTCTATTTCACTGTGGAGTTGTCGCCCTTTACTGACTTGAATTTAAATGATTTTGGGTTTCTTGTTGATAATTCCAGCAATATGCATTACATAGGGCATCCATATTTGACATAAATCTTACTCACAGAAAAGGTAGTTCGTGTTCCAAATAAAATTGTCCTCGAGTGGAGGGTGGGGTGCAAATGGGGTCTGTTGTTCGTTTTTTGTTTTTTGAAGTTCATTTTGAAGGATTTGAAATTTTGAATACCACCTTACTCTCAGAGAAGGTAGACAGATCATGTTAAAAAATGCATGCAGAGCGCAGGCGGGGTGGTTGCAATGTAGGAGAGTACATGGGGTCCGCTGGACGATTTTGTACTTTTCTCTTCTGTAAGAAGATGGAGAAGGTTTTACTGGTGGATGGGTGTATTGAGTGATTTTTTCAAGTGATTTTTCCAAAAAAAAGAAAAAAAATACACGTTGGGAAGAATTTTTGTTTTAAATCTAGACAGCAGAACAAAATAGCATTAATCTTTTCCATTTTAAATATACTTTTTCAGTTTTGGTAATATAAGTATTTTATCCGTAGACCAAATGTAGTAAAATTTGACACATAACTACCTCAATGTACCAGAGTCTTTGGTTAAAATTCAGTAAACCAGGACCAAGTGCCACACTGTTTGCTTTTAACAGATTTTTTCGACAAAGAGTGCACCCGGGGCACTCCCACGAGCTATGGGCTTGACAACCACAGCAAGGCGAAATTGTGAACAGTACACCTCGACTACACAACATTTCATTTCAATTCAGTTGAAAAGCAAAATGCCGCGAATGTCCGAAGTTGATAGGAAAGACATAGTTTGATCCAAATATACCTGTTTGATTATTTTATAAACACTGCGAAACTTTAGGTGTTGTACAATTTGAACAGCCCCTGGATGTATCTTGCAGTGCCCAATGTGTGTCCTGTTTTGGGGTTCTTTTTTCTATCCTATTCTACCTACATCCGTCCCTATTCCTTCCATTCAACCTATTGTCTACTCCGGGCATGATGGTTACTCCTAGTGGTGTATGAATCTGTCTGCCTTCTGACCTCGACCAAGTCTTAGTTGCTTCAGTCAAACTGTTTCATTTGCCTCACAAATTCGTTGCTCGAGTAGTGGTGAGATTGACATTTATGTAGAGTAGGCGTGGACTGGTCACTTTCCACGGGTGGGCAATATTTCCACGGACGCAATAATATTAGATTCCAAACACTAATTATAGGAATAATCATGCAAAATTTAATTAATGAAGCACCGGGTGCAACCCGGTGCTTCATTAATCCAAATTTTGGTGGTGATGATTTTTATTACCTTGTAAACGCTTTTATGGGCATCACTGCCCTCTCGACCAGTCCACGGCAACTGTGCTGTAGTTCACATTGTGCGTACAACACATGCGGTAGATTGACACACGACGTGTGTGCCAAAATGTGCATGTATGTGGATGCAAGGGGGCAATGTGTGCAAATGAAGCACCTGCGTTCAGACGGATATGGGCTCCAATATCATCCACTCCTACATGACTCAGATATCCAATACTGTGCCTAGCTTCGTCGTAGCCCATAACTCCAAGACATCCCATGGCCTCCATACTTCTGGACCACCGCTACTGAGTTGAACATAGTAGCCACTATCTGCCCTATTATTAGATTTCGCTGTCTTCGTCCACTATTGTCTTATCCACTCCCGCTGGCATGTACCATGACTGCCAATATCTGCACTGTGAGAGACTTTCACTACATCTGTCTCTCCCAATTTTATAGATTCCAACTATTACTGATGGAGCCCACCGTTACTATGGTTACATCCGATCATTGCTGACTGCCACTACTAGTAGTGGTCTCTGATCCAATTACGACCATCCCTGGAGTCTTATACTATTACTACTGCGGGTTTGTTAGCTGTCTCTGACTTTGTCTCAACCGCAACCATCGACTTAGGAAGTCTTAAAAGGCGCAATAAAATCGCTCCGTTTACCTGAACGAGTGTCAGTCTATGAAGTTATTTGACCAACTGCACGATGGTACGTATTTAATGACCGTTTGTTGATTGCCAATCACGTGACTAATGATATCTCATTCGAGAACATGGGCGAGATCCTGCAGAAAGGACAAGAAGCGTGCGAGGTATAATACATGAGAACGCCTATCGATAAATCAGTCTTGCAAGCTTAGTTAAGAATTTGTGGTGACCAGGTTTCGGCATAATGACCAAGGCCACACTCTAATATCAGCTGGGTTACAAATCAACCCCAATTGACTGGGTTGAGTGAATATGAACCCAACTGGGTTCATATTCACTCAACCCTGTTAATTTGGGTTGATTTTTAAACCAACTGATTTTAAAGTGTATAATTCTGACAAAACAGGCGGACGCTATATGCTTTTTTGTGCACATTTACTCTAAATAATACTTGTGTCCACCAATTTTGGTAACAATCTACGGCTGCATGTATCATTTACTATTGATATATTTTGATATATTTTGCGGTAGCAGACAGATGAACAGATGAGCAAGAAAAGGTGTTCATTTTTACCATTCTAAAATATTTGTTTTGGGGATTATTGGAGTATCATTATGGCGATATAGTTCGCTGCACCTGTAATGAAACACACTAGGTCAATGGTTACAATGAGTCTCATTAATTTAAGAGGCTGACCCTATTAGCTGAACATGTTCAGGGTTTCTAGCAAAATTATGAAGAACCTCGTGCCCCTTTGAAACCCGCCGAATAAAGATCAGCGAATCAGACAGAGAGGAGTGACCCACTTTTAGTTTCCGGAGTCACCTCACGTCATCTGATGATGGATCGACATTGACTTTTTTTCTTGGGTAAAAAACAATTCCTGTTTATCAATTCCGTGTTGTCTTTTATTCACCATCCGCTTCTACATGACCAACAAGGTAATGAGGATTAAAAGTTACGTAGACAATATTTTCCCGGAGAGGGGCAAGACCATAAATGTTCTGACAAAAACGTATGCAAAGCGGAGGCAGATATTAAAAGACGATGTAACCTCTAACCTTTAAAAAGAAACATAAAATCAAACCAAATCAACTTGGACGAGTGAATATGAACCCAACTGGGTTGATTTGGGTTAATTGTTAACCCAACTGATTTTGGAGTGTTAATGTGTACTTTCCTGGGGTCTAGCTCTTGGCAAATGACATGGCTGACAATTTTCGCGTCATTGAAAGAGATTTACGTGAGAGTTAGCTCCACTTATTCCTAACGCTGTCGGTAAATTTAACACTTAGTGTATGGGAATTTCATAAAAATATTAAATTTTCGAAATGCTAGCGAAATTTGTGTCATCGTAGGATTAAGAATGAAACCGACTTGCCAGAGGCTCGTCGGTTTCATTCTTAATCCTACTCGTAGAATATTTTTTTACTTAAAAACGCTATACGTTTATTGTATATAAATAAAGTGAAACAGAATATCTGAACAAAAGCCAATAACTCCGGCGTTTTTTGAAAATAATAAAAAACAGTCTGGTTACCATTACCTGAGGAGGAAGTCTTCTAAGGCTGGATAAACTTGACTCCATGCCCACGTTGCGGTCATGGTATAGCTATAGTTGCTAAAAGTGGTCTCAATTAGTAAATAAATAATTTACTCATTTGCCCCGCCTCTGCGTTTGATTGGTTGAAAGCATGTAGCGTGGAAGTCGTCAAAATCGTATAAACCAAATCACGTCATGATTTGGAATGTCTCTCCACGTTCGCACATCCGATCCAACTTTGAAGACTCTGGAAGCCCCGCCCACTCAATCCAATTGTCACTGTGAGGGCGTGACGGCAGACTGATAGATGGATAACAAGCTTGTAAACAAAGATCAATGATCGATTTTTCATCGCCTCCAGTCAGCGAGAATATAATGATAATTTCTCGGGAACAATTGAATTTAATAAAATATACCGAAGTGTGAGACGAATAAAAGATCATACACCCAAACATGATTTTGGGGGACTTGAAAAAAAATGTTTAAAAGATATTGTTACGTGACTTGCTAAATATCTGTCGTCTGCGATCGAAAATCAAAACAACAAACAATTTGACAATGATTGACGTGACCTGTTTGTGGCACACTTTCCTGAGTTTGACTGTTGTCTTTTGCGAAAATTAAAAGTTTTTCGTTCACGTACACATAGTTTTTATATTTTAATATTACAGCCGGATTAAATTATAAGAAATAACTATTGTTTTCCTTCGGTTTATGCGATATAAACCGAAAATTTTCAGTACAAGCTTAATCATAACTGGCTACGCGAGTTATGAAGCTTGTGCTGAAAATTTTCGGTTTATATCGCATAAACCGAAGGAAAACAACAGTTATTTCTTAAATAAATAAAGTGAAACAGAATATCCGAACAAAAGCCAATAACTCTGGCGTATTTTTAGACATCAGCATGGTTTTAACACTTGTTCGAGACAGGATCAATATAAAACAGTATCATCCCTGACTCATATCCTCATGAAAATCGACTTTCGATAAAGTTATCTCCCTTGAAATTATTAGGCGAGGGAGGAAAGTCCAGTTAAGAAAACAAGTAATTGTTGAGAAAAACCTATGCATCAGTAGTAAGTAAAGCCATCGTTCCCTTTGTTACGTTTAATAAACAGAAATCGCTTATTAAAAGTTACAAAAGGAAACTTGGATTTCATATGGCATGCTAATTAGAAACAACCACTTCACAGACAATTCGTCATTAAAGATATCCGTCAGCATTACGTCTACCAGGGAGCGCGATGGCTCAGTGGTTACGGTATTGGACTTAAAGCCGCTGGGGGTAACTGCATTGTGTCCTTTGGCAAGCCACTTCATCCTGATTGCCCGTGTGTGGGCATTGTGTACCAAGGCGCACTGCACATCGATGGTACACTTGTCTTCAACCAATGCTAACCCTGCTTGTGTGGAGTCAGTACGTTGGGAAGTCTGACAGATGCTCGCCGTTGCTCGGTGGATCTCTCCTGATACCCCAGCTTCCTCCACCAGTAAAACTGTCTGACACGAGGTTACCGTAGCTTTCGAAAGTGTCGTTAAACCCACATACATAAACCCCCATACATAAATCACACCTACCAAAAATAAGTAAGGTCTATATAGGATGCACTAACGTCGAGTCGAATTCAATTGATGCACGCCCTCAACTCACAATGCTTGAGTTTGCACACAAATCTTATGATATCTATATACAGTACGTGGAGAGTGGATTGTAAGTAAATCACCCGCAGAGTGGGGTTATCACCCATGCTATAACTTTCAAATTTTGTTCATATCGACAAAAGACACAAGCAATGTTTCAGCCAATGGACCTCCGGGTTTAACTCGGAGGTCCATTGGCTGAAACATTGCTGGTGCTGGTTGTCCTTTGCAACAAATTCGCAATTATTGCCTGTGTGGAATTTCCACTCTGCGGGTGATTTAGTGATAATACACTCTCCACGTACTGTATTTTAACTGTGTACACGTACAGGAGTACGTTATATCTCGGCTTAGTTTTATTTATACGAACGCTCCATCGTCGCTCAGAATTTTTTGGAGATTGTCTTTCATATGATAAGGTTTATAAGTTTGACCTGCATATACAGGCATGTTTGTTTACAATTTATAGTGCTTTAATGGGGTAACATGGCGCACAGTGTTTCTGAAGTTCGTGTACTCGCATTGAATGGTTATATACCTCGCACTGCTGTCGACTCGAATTCAATTAACTGGAATTAATTGAATCCGACGCGACGGTAGTGCGACATATATAACATGAGTTAGTGTTCACTTTGCGACTTTGTTTAGCGAATGTGTTTTCGTGGTAATTTCAAGTTTTCAAGCTTCCTGGGAAAAGAAATATGCAAATGTCACCTCCTAGTCTTTCATATAAACGGATAAAACAGTGCATGATTTATATGTCACGTTGTGTATACGGTTGATATACAGTACGTGGAGAGTGTATTATCACTAAATCACCCACAGAGTGGAGATTCCACCCGAGCAATAACTGCAAATTTATTGCAAAGCACAACCAGCACCAGCAAAGTTTCAGCCAATGGACCTCCGGGTTAAACCCGGAGGTCCATTGGCTGAAACATTGCTTGTGTTTTTTGTCGATGTGTACAAAATTTGAAAGTTATATCTTGGGTGATAACTCCACTCCGCGGGTGATTTAGTTATAATCCACTCTCCACGTACTGTAATGAACACAAAACGTTACAGCAAGAGATGGCGAAAATATCGTTTTCTTATTTTTAAATGATTTTAACTAGAGATTAGTCAAACGTTCAAACTGATTGGAAAAAAAATTATAAAAAAGCCAGCTTCTGTATTCTTATACTACTCTACGGGAAAATAAAGGAAACCTAATTTTCCTGGAAACCTCTTCCAATGACGAAAATTATCAGCCATGGTAAAAATTAACTGAAATCTGGTGACAACTATTTAACAATATCATGTCAAGCAAGATTCAGTCAACAATGGGCAATAACTCTATTAATTTCCATCGAATGGCGGCGGTTATCTAACTTGTTCAAGACTTTCTTATATAAAGTAGGATACGGAAAGTTATTGAAATATGTTAACCCTTTACTTAACACGAAAAGAAGACGACACTTGCAAATAAAATACTTGAATAACTAAGTTTTTTTCATTTTTTATCACAAAAAACATAGCTTGTGACCTCTCATTGGAACGAGCTCAGCGAGCACGTTCCAATGAGGGGTCATAAGCTATGTTTTTTGTGATAAAAAATTAAAAAATGAAAAAATAATGAAAATTGGATTGTATTTTTTTGTGAATAGCACTGACCGGTTTTGGTCGTTACGTTAGGTAAAGGGTTAACTGTTGTGCAAGTGATTTCGTTGACGATGAATAGAAAGAGTGACGGACGGTCGGACGGACGAACGGAGCTCTCCGCTAAAAATATAAAAACGTAAGGAAATGCAAGTCAATCATTGTTGAAAAAAGGAAAACCGCTTTTTGTTTCAAACGCGTCGTGACAGGGTGTAAATTTGCAATGCAGAGCAATCCTCTGCCATTCCACATACCCTTGGAACTACTTGATACACTGCCCCTATTTATTTATCAAATATGATTTTCTTCCCCAAAATTGCCTGTTATCAAACTCGGCTAAAATGGTTTGAATCTCGGCTGATATGACCCCGACCTCGGCCGATAAGAACCAAGCTAGAATTGTCTAGCTTGGTGCATTATTGTGAGCAACCATGTTTTTACATCGAAATGTTTTCAGTTATTCGTCGCATGCAATCAGGAAAATTTTCATTACCAGGCATGGGGATGGTTTGAAGCAGAATTTTGTCTGATAAAAAATTAATGATGGCAACAAATAATGGTTGTTGAAGAGATGAACGAAGGGCGCTCTACAGAAATTCGTCGCAAACTAAAATTCGGTGTCGTAGGATGAGATTTCGTCGAAGTAGGAGGAGAGGTAGTTGAACTAACCGAACATCGCGGATTCCCCACTGAGGAGGAGAGGAAGTTGAACTAATCGAACATCGCGGATTCCCCACTGAGGAGGAGAGGAAGTTGAACTAACCGAACATCGTGGATTCCCCACTGAGGAGGAGAGGAAGTTGAACTAACCGACATCGTGGATTCCCCAACATGGCGCACAGTGTTTCTGAAGTTCGTGTACTCGCATTGAATGGTTATATACCTCGCACTGCTGTCGACTCGAATTCAATTAACTGGAATTAATTGAATCCGACGCGACGGTAGTGCGACATATATAACATGAGTTAGTGTACACTTTGCGACTTTGTTTAGCGAATGTGTTTTCGTGGTAATTTCAAGTTTTCAAGCTTCCTGGGAAAAGAAATATGCAAATGTCACCTCCTAGTCTTTCATATAAACGGATAAAACAGTGCATGATTTATATGTCACGTTGTGTATACGGTTGATATACAGTACGTGGAGAGTGTATTATCACTAAATCACCCACAGAGTGGAGATTCCACCCGAGCAATAACTGCAAATTTATTGCAAAGCACAACCAGCACCAGCAAAGTTTCAGCCAATGGACCTCCGGGTTAAACCCGGAGGTCCATTGGCTGAAACATTGCTTGTGTTTTTTGTCGATGTGTACAAAATTTGAAAGTTATATCTTGGGTGATAACTCCACTCCGCGGGTGATTTAGTTATAATCCACTCTCCACGTACTGTAATGAACACAAAACGTTACAGCAAGAGATGGCGAAAATATCGTTTTCTTATTTTTAAATGATTTTAACTAGAGATTAGTCAAACGTTCAAACTGATTGGAAAAAAAATTATAAAAAAGCCAGCTTCTGTATTCTTATACTACTCTACGGGAAAATAAAGGAAACCTAATTTTCCTGGAAACCTCTTCCAATGACGAAAATTATCAGCCATGGTAAAAATTAACTGAAATCTGGTGACAACTATTTAACAATATCATGTCAAGCAAGATTCAGTCAACAATGGGCAATAACTCTATTAATTTCCATCGAATGGCGGAGGTTATCTAACTAGTTCAAGACTTTCTTATATAAAGTAGGATACGGAAAGTTATTGAAATATGTTAACCCTTTACTTAACACGAAAAGAAGACGACACTTGCAAATAAAATACTTGAATAACTAAGTTTTTTTCATTTTTTATCACAAAAAACATAGCTTGTGACCTCTCATTGGAACGAGCTCAGCGAGCACGTTCCAATGAGGGGTCATAAGCTATGTTTTTTGTGATAAAAAATTAAAAAATGAAAAAATAATGAAAATTGGATTGTATTTTTTTGTGAATAGCACTGACCGGTTTTGGTCGTTACGTTAGGTAAAGGGTTAACTGTTGTGCAAGTGATTTCGTTGACGATGAATAGAAAGAGTGACGGACGGTCGGACGGACGAACGGAGCTCTCCGCTAAAAATATAAAAACGTAAGGAAATGCAAGTCAATCATTGTTGAAAAAAGGAAAACCGCTTTTTGTTTCAAACGCGTCGTGACAGGGTGTAAATTTGCAATGCAGAGCAATCCTCTGCCATTCCACATACCCTTGGAACTACTTGATACACTGCCCCTATTTATTTATCAAATATGATTTTCTTCCCCAAAATTGCCTGTTATCAAACTCGGCTAAAATGGTTTGAATCTCGGCTGATATGACCCCGACCTCGGCCGATAAGAACCAAGCTAGAATTGTCTAGTTTGGTGCATTATTGTGAGCAACCATGTTTTTACATCGAAATGTTTTCAGTTATTCGTCGCATGCAATCAGGAAAATTTTCATTACCAGGCATGGGGATGGTTTGAAGCAGAATTTTGTCTGATAAAAAATTAATGATGGCAACAAATAATGGTTGTTGAAGAGATGAACGAAGGGAGCTCTACAGAAATTCGTCGCAAACTAAAATTCGGTGTCGTAGGATGAGATTTCGTCGAAGTAGGAGGAGAGGTAGTTGAACTAACCGAACATCGCGGATTCCCCACTGAGGAGGAGAGGAAGTTGAACTAATCGAACATCGCGGATTCCCCACTGAGGAGGAGAGGAAGTTGAACTAACCGAACATCGTGGATTCCCCACTGAGGAGGAGAGGAAGTTGAACTAACCGACATCGTGGATTCCCCAACATGGCGCACAGTGTTTCTGAAGTTCGTGTACTCGCATTGAATGGTTATATACCTCGCACTGCTGTCGACTCGAATTCAATTAACTGGAATTAATGGAATCCGACGCGACGGTAGTGCGACATATATAACATGAGTTAGTGTTCACTTTGCGACTTTGTTTAGCGAATGTGTTTTCGTGGTAATTTCAAGTTTCCAAGCTTCCTGGGAAAAGAAATATGCAAATGTCACCTCCTAGTCTTTCATATAAACGGATAAAACAGTGCATGATTTATATGTCACGTTGTGTATACGGTTGATATACAGTACGTGGAGAGTGTATTATCACTAAATCACCCACAGAGTGGAGATTCCACCCGAGCAATAACTGCAAATTTATTGCAAAGCACAACCAGCACCAGCAAAGTTTCAGCCAATGGACCTCCGGGTTAAACCCGGAGGTCCATTGGCTGAAACATTGCTTGTGTTTTTTGTCGATGTGTACAAAATTTGAAAGTTATATCTTGGGTGATAACTCCACTCCGCGGGTGATTTAGTTATAATCCACTCTCCACGTACTGTAATGAACACAAAACGTTACAGCAAGAGATGGCGAAAATATCGTTTTCTTATTTTTAAATGATTTTAACTAGAGATTAGTCAAACGTTCAAACTGATTGGAAAAAAAATTATAAAAAAAGACAGCTTCTGTATTCTTATACTACTCTACGGGAAAATAAAGGAAACCTAATTTTCCTGGAAACCTCTTCCAATGACGAAAATTATCAGCCATGGTAAAAATTAACTGAAATCTGGTGACAACTATTTAACAATATCATGTCAAGCAAGATTCAGTCAACAATGGGCAATAACTCTATTAATTTCCATCGAATGGCGGCGGTTATCTAACTTGTTCAAGACTTTCTTATATAAAGTAGGATACGGAAAGTTATTGAAATATGTTAACCCTTTACTTAACACGAAAAGAAGACGACACTTGCAAATAAAATACTTGAATAACTAAGTTTTTTTCATTTTTTATCACAAAAAACATAGCTTGTGACCTCTCATTGGAACGAGCTCAGCGAGCACGTTCCAATGAGGGGTCATAAGCTATGTTTTTTGTGATAAAAAATTAAAAAATGAAAAAATAATGAAAATTGGATTGTATTTTTTTGTGAATAGCACTGACCGGTTTTGGTCGTTACGTTAGGTAAAGGGTTAACTGTTGTGCAAGTGATTTCGTTGACGATGAATAGAAAGAGTGACGGACGGTCGGACGGACGAACGGAGCTCTCCGCTAAAAATATAAAAACGTAAGGAAATGCAAGTCAATCATTGTTGAAAAAAGGAAAACCGCTTTTTGTTTCAAACGCGTCGTGACAGGGTGTAAATTTGCAATGCAGAGCAATCCTCTGCCATTCCACATACCCTTGGAACTACTTGATACACTGCCCCTATTTATTTATCAAATATGATTTTCTTCCCCAAAATTGCCTGTTATCAAACTCGGCTAAAATGGTTTGAATCTCGGCTGATATGACCCCGACCTCGGCCGATAAGAACCAAGCTAGAATTGTCTAGTTTGGTGCATTATTGTGAGCAACCATGTTTTTACATCGAAATGTTTTCAGTTATTCGTCGCATGCAATCAGGAAAATTTTCATTACCAGGCATGGGGATGGTTTGAAGCAGAATTTTGTCTGATAAAAAATTAATGATGGCAACAAATAATGGTTGTTGAAGAGATGAACGAAGGGAGCTCTACAGAAATTCGTCGCAAACTAAAATTCGGTGTCGTAGGATGAGATTTCGTCGAAGTAGGAGGAGAGGTAGTTGAACTAACCGAACATCGCGGATTCCCCACTGAGGAGGAGAGGAAGTTGAACTAATCGAACATCGCGGATTCCCCACTGAGGAGGAGAGGAAGTTGAACTAACCGAACATCGTGGATTCCCCACTGAGGAGGAGAGGTAGTTGAACTAACCGAACATCGCGGATTCCCCACTGAGGAGGAGAGGTAATTGAACTAACCGAACATCGTGGATTCCCCACTGAGGAGGAGAGGAAGTTGAACTAACCCAACATCGTGGATTCCCCACTGAGGAGGAGAGGAAGTTGAACTAACCGAACATCGTGGATTCCCCACTGAGGAGGAGAGGAAGTTGAACTAACCGACATCGTGGATTCCCCACTGAGGAGGAGAGGTAGTTGAACTAACCGAACATCGCGGATTCCCCACTGAGGATGAGAGGTAGTTGAACTAACCCGACATCGTGGATTCCCCACTGAGGAGGAGAGGTAGTTGAACTAACCGAACATCGTGGATTCCCCACTGAGGAGGAGAGGTAATTGAACTAACCCAACATTGTGGATTCCCCACTGAGGAGGAGAGGAAGTTGAACTAACCGAACATCGTGGATTCCCCACTGAGGAGGAGAGGTAGTTGAACTAACCGACATCGTGGATTCCCCACTGAGGAGGAGAGGTTATTGAACTAACCGAACATCGTGGATTCCCCACTGAGGAGGAGAGGTAGTTGAACTAACCGACATCGTGGATTCCCTACTGAGGAGGAGAGGTAATTGAACTAACCCAACATCGTGGATTCCCCACTGAGGATGAGAGGTAGTTGAACTAACCCAACATCGTGGATTCCCCACTGAGGAGGAGAGGTAATTGAACTAACCCAACATCGTGGATTCCCCACTGAGGAGGAGAGGTAATTGAACTAACCCAACATCGTGGATTCCCCACTGATGAGGAGAGGTAATTGAACTAACCCAACATCGTGGATTCCCTACTGAGGAGGAGAGGTAATTGAACTAACCCAACATCGTGGATTCCCCACTGAGGAGGAGAGGTAATGGAACTAACCCAACATCGTGGATTCCCCACTGAGGAGGAGAGGTAGTTGAACTAACCCAACATCGTGGATTCTCCACTGAGGAGGAGAGGTAGTTGAACTAACCCAACATCGTGGATTCCCCACTGAGGAGGAGAGGTAATTGAACTAACCCAACATCGTGGATTCCCCACTGAGGAGGAGAGGTAATTGAACTAACCCAACATCGTGGATTCCCCACTGAGGAGGAGAGGTAATTGAACTAACCCAACATCGTGGATTCCCCACTGAGGAGGAGAGGTAATTGAACTAACCCAACATCATGGATTCCCTACTGAGGAGGAGAGGTAATTGAACTAACCCAACATCGTGGATTCCCCACTGAGGAGGAGAGGTAATGGAACTAACCCAACATCGTGGATTCCCCACTGAGGAGGAGAGGTAGTTGAACTAACCCAACATCGTGGATTCCCCACTGAGGAGGAGAGGTAGTTGAACTAACCCAACATCGTGGATTCCCCACTGAGGAGGAGAGGTAATTGAACTAACCCAACATCGTGGATTCCCCACTGAGGAGGAGAGGTAATTGAACTAACCCAACATCGTGGATTCCCCACTGAGGAGGAGAGGTAGTTGAACTAACCCAACATCGTGGATTCCCCACTGAGGAGGAGAGGTAATTGAACTAACCGAACATCGCGGATTCCACACTGAGAAGTCGAGACATTCGAATATCTTTTTCTAGGAGAAAAGGAAACTTCGGACTTTGTGATTATTTGTTTTAGTTTAATAAACAAAGAGGTTATTGCATGGCTAGTTTCATACCGGCCGAGATATCAGCCCTCGGTAACTTTAGATACCAAAAGGTCTCAGGCTGAGATGAAGTTACCTCGGGCTGATATCTTCGGTCGAAGACTGATGTGAAGTTACCTCGGGCTGATATCTTTAATCGAAGACTGTTGTGAAGTTACTGTGGGCTGATATCCTCGTTCGAAGACTGATGTGAAGTTAACTAGGGCTGATATCCTCGATTGAAGACTGATGTGAAGTTACCGAGGGCTGATATCCTCGATTGAAGACTGATGTGAAGTTACCGAGGGCTGATATCCTCGGTCGAAGATTGATGTGAAGTTACCGAGGGCTGATATCTTCGGTCGAAGATTGATGTGAAGTTACCTAGGGCTGATATCTTCGGTCGAAGATTGATGTGAAGTTACCGAGGGCTGATATCTTCGGTCGAAGATTGATGTGAAGTTACCGAGGGCTGATATCTTCGGTCGAAGATTGATGTGAAGTTACCGAGGGCTGATATCTTCGGTCGAAGATTGATGTGAAGTTACCGAGGGCTGATATCTTCGGTCGAAGATTGATGTGAAGTTACCGAGGGCTGATATCCTCGATCGAAGACTGATGTGAAGTTACCGAGGACTGATATCTTCGGTCGAAGATTGATGTGAAGTTACCGAGGGCTGATATCTTCGGTCGAAGACTGATGTGAAGTTACCGAGGGCTGATATCTTCAGTCGAAGACTGATGTGAAGTTACCGAGGGCTGATATTTCGGTCGAAGACTGATGTGAGGTTACCGAGGGCTGACATCTTCGGTCGAAAACCGATGTTACGTTACCGAGGGCTGATATCGTCGGTCGAAGACTGATGTGAAGTTACCAAGGGTTGATATCTTCGGTCGAAGACTGATGTGAAGTTACCGAGGACTGATATCTCGGCCGATATGAAACTGACAAAGTAATACCTCTATTTATTCTTTGTTTTACAGAATATTAATTTCACCATTTTTTTTTTTTGTAGACTTTACGCAATTGTAGATTAGGATTAGAAGAAGCAATGATTTTAAGACTCATTCTGGAGAAAAACTCACACGTTACAAACGTAGATTTATCAGGTATCCTAATTTTCAGTTAAAACTAGAACCTGTCATGAACTGTGCGCTTATCAAGGCTTATTTGCGCGCTGGAATTGCGCTCACTTGTAATATTGAATGGCATCCAAAGCACGGCAGGTTCTCCTGTTTACTCATAGCAAGCACAGGCAACGTTTCTGCCAATGGGCCTCCGGGTTACACGGAGGTCCATTGGCTGAAACATTGCTTGTGTACAGGCCATATGTACAGAATTTGATAACCTTACTATGGTCATAACGCGGAGATTAACGCGCAGATCGACGTGCTATTTGTGCGCATTTCATGACAGGACTTCTAGTTTTAACTGTATATTTCATCATTTCGCCTATTAATGAAAACTTTGCAAAATATCGTATTGTAGAAAATAATTAACATTTTATTCACACCAAGGAAAAAATGAACTTGGTACAGTGTGTCTTGGTACAAAGGCATCGACCGGTTTGAAATTGAGGCATATTTCCAGTCGGGACATTTCCGTCCCATTGGAGCCTTGGATATGGACTCGCTGTTTCTAATAATGATTCGCATTCTTACGAGGATATTATTAGTTACCGCGTGTCTGATCACGTGGTACGGGTTTTTACCTACCCGAAGCCAGCCGTATCCCATGAGGCCGAAGGCCGAATGGGATACGGCTGGCTTCGGGTAGGTAAAAACCCGTACCACCTGATCAGACACGGGGTAACGAATTTATCTATTGACTTTCCGTTTTAGAAGTACAATTTATTTCATGTGTGAACACACACAGCATGAGATCTTTTATCTTCCATTGTTGAGCCATACAGGTTTCTGTGGAATGTTTGTGCAAAAGAGTTTTTGTGAAAATATGCCGATATGACTAGAATAATAAATTATTGAATTTCTTTTTTTCTTTTTTTGTCTCAAAAACATAGCTTATGAACCCCACATTGGAGGGTACTCGACAAGCTCATTCCAATAAGGGGTCATGAGCTATATTTTGGAGATAAAAAATTAAAATATAATACATGTACACTGTAAAACTGGAATGACGCGTCTTCTACGGGGTATGGACAATTTGTAGATTTCGGAACGAGGCTTCCACTGGGTATGGGAAATTTGTCAGTGGCTGGGCGGACGTATCGTGGGTTTCAATGAATATGGTCTCATACCACGTATCTATCAACCAATCATATAAAAAAATTCACTTTAGTCAATAGATAAATTTGATTCTTAACACCAAAGTCACATGCACAGTTGGGTATTGAAAACACGGGGCTACGGTGCCCAATTTGAGATTTTGAGGGCACAGCATGGTCATTTCGGAGTACAGTACATGTTATTGTATCCGCCAACTAAATTTCTCGTAACATATTTATTAGACCAGCCTTCGAAATCGTCGTTCATTTTATAACACCACAAATTAATTCTAACTTTAATTACCATAACTGATTAATCTTTAGATTAACTTTAGAAGCTTTAGAAAGCGTTGGAAAGCAGGCAGAATTATAATTAAAAAATGGTAATGGAACAATAATTGTCTTGGGCAGTAGAGATCAGTGATACATTGGATTACGCTCCTTGCACTGCATTACCGCTCGTCTACTTCTGAAAACAAATGAACACCGATTCCTAAATTTAACGAAAACATGAAACGGCACTAATTAACTTCAACTCTAATTTGTGGTGTCAGAAAGCGAACGTCCACTTCGTAGGCTGGCATAATAAATATGTTATAGATGTTTAGTTGGCGGATATGATGTTACATGAGGCTAAGCGAGAACAATAGTGGGCTCGGCTGAAGTCAATTACTGTGGTCACTTCGCTTCATGTGACACTTCACCTCTTAATGCCCCACCTCGTACGAATGTCTGAGTATTTTATTTGTTTAAAACGTCAAATGAGGCTGTGGATAAATCATGTACAGTCAGTCGAAATCTATATACGGCTGATAGTAAGAGTGATCTCTCCTTTGTTCACAGATCTTTCAAAATGTCTGCTGACACTAGCTGCTGCTTCACGTTGAACAAGCAAGAATTTTAATTTTTATTATTCACCGCAGTTCAGTATTAATAGTCGGTAAGATATATTCGTTACACAGTTTGTTGTGGGTCCAATTTGGTCCAGTATAGCACAATCGCCGTGGACCGGTTGTAATCCACGCGTGGGCAGTGCGTTTATCAGGTAATGAATATGATCATCAGTAAAATTTTAATTAATGAAACACTGGGTTGTACCTGGTGCTCCATAAATTAATGTTTTTATGATTATTCCTATGATTAGTCTTTGGGATCTAAAATTATTTCGTCCGTGGAAATATTGCCCCCTCCCCCCCCCCCCCCCCCCCCCCCGTGGAAAGCGACCAGTCTACTGCGGCTATACAGTATATACAGTACGTGGAGAGTGTATTATCACTAAATCACCCGTAGAGTGGACATTCCACCCGAGGAATAATTGCAAATTTGTTGCAAGGCATAACCAGCACCAGCAAAGTTTCAGCCAATGGACCTCCGGGTTAAACCCGGAGGTCCATTGGCTGAAACATTGCTTGTGTTTTTTGTCAATATGTACAAAATTTGAAAGTTATAGCTTGGGTGATACTCCACTCCGCGGGTGATTTAGTTACAATCCACTCTCCACGTACTGTACGTTGTCCGTTTATTCAATGGTGGCCTACATCTTCGCTCTCGCCTAATGTTGAGTTAGTCCTTTATCTAACGAATCGGCCGCATCCGCCCAAGTAGTATGCAAATTGAGCAGTTGAAAAAACATTAATTTTCAGAAAATTACAACAAAACTATATTATGTGACCCCCTCATTGGAACGAGCTCGTCGAGCTCGTACCAATGAGGGGTCCCATGTTATGCTTGTGCTGAAATATTTTGAAAATTTTGAAAACATAATATTTAAAATCATAAATTTTGATATCGTCTGCGTTGGGTAAAAGGTCAACTGACATCGCATTGACATAGTATATACCGTATTAGGTTAATAATAACCATATAATTAACATTATCAAATAATTATCATATCACATGTTGTTATATTTGTAAATAAACGATACGTATTATGGGGTGACTCTTAATTACCGAGTAGTGCAAGAGCCCAATATCAACCAAAACTGCAATAAATCAGGAAGTTAGAAAGCATTTCTAAGTTGAGGGGACGGGAGGGCGGAACGGAGCGGCCGGGGCTTGGGCACGTGTCTCAGAAGGGCACCCACACACTGATCTGATTAGTGATGGTTCATGTACCTTAGTGGTTTGATTAGAATTTCGAGTACAATGCACAAAGCTGTGGTTGGGACTAACAATGAGAAAAATTGCCCATCTTCGGCATCATATTTAACCGACGGACCGAGACATTTGATAAAAAATGGACGAAAGTCTGCAATTTTCTCTCTCTATCTCTCTCTCTCTCTCTTCCCTCTCTCTCTGTTCTGGTCGGGGATATCCACTGGCAGCATGGAAGGCGTTAAGCCTTGGTATCGCACAAAGACAAACAATTAGGTCAAATGAAACATACGATCACTGAATATAATTCTGAAGCAAAGATTCCTTCATTGGTCTCAGTAATTACCCCCGACAGCGAGTTCTACCGACAGTATCTCACTCCGACCGTGAGTTCCTCGTCCTGAATTATGCACATCCTTGCACCTCTCACTTTCACTTAGATCCATCAGTGTGCCGATGTCGGGGCATAACCAGTGCTCACGCCATGCAATAAAAACAATTCGTTTGGCATCAAACAAAACAGCATTAGGCAACAATAATATACCTTTGGTAGGTCTTAAAGTCTTTGTTGTTTATTATTCCAGTGCGTCGTTTTCGATAACATCTGACGACACAGAAATCACAATTAGCAATCTATAGGTAAAAGTTGTAATTATGGCCCTTTACTATAGGTAAAAGTTGTAATTATGGCCCTTTACTATAGGTAAAATTTGTAATTATGGATATTTACTGTAGGTAAAAGTTGTAATTATGGCCCTTTAATATAGGTAAAAGTTGTAATTATGGCCCTTTACTATAGGTAAAATTTGTAATTATGGATATTTACTGTAGGTAAAAGTTGTAATTATGGCCCTTTACTATAGGTAAAAGTTGTAATTATGGATATTTACTATAGGTAAAAGTTGTAATTATGGCCCTTTACTATAGGTGAATGTTGTAATTATGGCCCTTTACTATAGGTAAAAGTTGTAATTATGGCCCTTTACTATAGGTAAAAGTTGTAATTATGGCCCTTTACTATAGGTAAACGTTGTAATTATGGATATTTACTATAGGTAAAAGTTATAATTATGGCCCTTTGTTATAGGTAAAAGTTGTAATTATGGCCCTTTACTATAGGTGAATGTTGTAATTATGGCCCTTTACTATAGGTAAAAGTTGTAATTATGGCCCTTTACTATAGGTAAAAGTTGTAATTATGGCCCTTTACTATAGGTAAAATTTGTAATTATGGATATTTACTGTAGGTAAAAGTTGTAATTATGGCCCTTTACTATAGGTAAAAGTTGTAATTATGGATATTTACTATAGGTAAAAGTTGTAATTATGGCCCTTTACTATAGGTGAATGTTGTAATTATGGCCCTTTACTATAGGTAAGAGTTGTAATTATGGCCCTTTACTATAGGTAAAAGTTGTAATTATGGCCCTTTACTATAGGTAAAAGTTGTAATTATGGATATTTACTATAGGTAAAAGTTATAATTATGGCCCTTTGTTATAGGTAAAAGTTGTAATTATGGCCCTTTACTATAAGTAAAAGTTGTAATTATGGATATTCACTATATGTAAAAGTTGTAATTATGGCTCTTTACTATAGGTAAAAGTTGTAATTATGGATATTTACTATAGGTAAAAGTTGTAATTATGGATATTCACTATAGGTAAAAGTTGTAATTATGACCCTTTACTACAGGTAAAAGTTGTAATTATGGCCTTTTACTATAGGTTAAAGTTGTAATTATGGATATTTACTATAGGTAAAAGTTGTAATTATGGCCCTTTACTATGGGTAAAAGTTATAATTATGGCCCTTTACTATAGGTAAAAGTTGTAATTATGGCCCTTTACTATTGGTAAAAGTTGTAATTAGGGATATTTACTATAGGTAAAAGTTGTAATTATGGCCCTTTACTATAGGTGAATGTTGTAATTATGGCCCTTTACTGTAGGTAAAAGTTATAATTATGGCCCTTTACTATAGGTAAAAGTTGTAATTATGGATATTTACTATAGGTAAAAGTTATAATTATGGCCCTTTGTTATAGGTAAAAGTTATAATTATGGCCCTTTACTATAGGTAAAAGTTGTAATTATGGATATTTACTATAGGTAAAAGTTATAATTATGGCCCTTTACTATAGGTAAAAGTTGTAATTATGCATATTTACTATAGGTAAAAGTTATAATTATGGATATTTACTATAGGTAAAAGTTATAATTATGGCCCTTTGTTATAGGTAAAAGTTGTAATTATGGCCCTTTACTATAGGTCAATAAAATTAACAGTTTATCCATATAATCTGGTTCTCATGAAAACATTTCTTTTTAATTAATCTTTTTATCTTGCTTTATCTTTTTTTTATAATCCTTCTGGAAGATAATAAATTATTTGCTACTAGTTTATTTGGAGTGAATAAACAGTGAATAAACAGTGAGCAAACAGTGAGTAAACAGTGAATAAACACTGAGTAAATAATAAAAATGAAATTATTTTGTAAACTTTAATAATAGCATTTTACTTTTTTATTATCTATATTTTTAACATTTGTGGGTTTTTGCAATTAAAATATTTAAAAGAGACAGGTAATACTAAATTAAAATTTCGTACTTTGAGTGCAGGAAGGCGCCACCTGCAATGCTTTAGCATTGCAGATGGCGCCTTGTTGCACTGAAAGAACTATACGTGGTTACATTGTTGTCGTTTATAATCATATTCTATTTGGTACTAAAATCCTTCATTTGGCACAAAAAGAAAAATTATCTTGGCACCACACAAACCTTGCCTGGCACCCAAACAAACATCGCCTGGCACCAAACAAGCCTCGCCTGGCACCAATCAAGCCACGCCTGGCACCAAACAATCCTCGTCTGTCACCAAACAAACCTCGCCTGGCACCAAACATACCTCGTCTGGCACCAAACAAGCCTCGCCTGGTACCAAACAAGCCTCGCCTGACACCAAACAAACCTCGCCTGGCACCAATCATACCTCGCCTGGCACCCAAACAAACCACGCCTGGCTCCAAGCAAAACTCGTCTGGCACCCAAACAAACCTCGCCTGGCACCAAACAAACCTCGCCTGGCACCCAAAACAAACCTCGTCTGGCACCCAAAACAAACCACCTTATCTGGCACCAAACAAACCTCACCTGGCACCGAACAAAAATTCCACTCGGCACCAAAAAATTTCGACTCAGTGGGAACACTGATTATAACCTGTCTCTGTGGAAACATACTGTCTCCGCTGATTGAATCACAATTGTGACGCGCAATACAGTCCAACAAATATATGGTATCACTGTATTAAATACTTGAATTAGAGTTACCCGCCTTGAAAAGTTGCGCATGGAAATGATGCAGTCTCAAAAACTAAGCAGCCTTGGGGAAATATACTGTTTCAATAAACATTTGAGGCATTCTAATGACATTTTGCATTATGGTTGAACATTTCAGATAAATAAAGAAGGTGATTTGATGACTTTTTTGGACCTAAAAATTCTATTGACTATTGGTGTGTTTTTAGTGGGAATTCCCTGAAAAACATGTACACGTGACCGGTACTTTTTGTCTTTCATTTGTTGCATGACCCCATGTTTTCGGGTCAAAAAAAGTTGTCTGAAGGGCTATACTTGACAAGGATATTTGTATGCCTAAATTAAAGTGAAGCGATCATATCTGTTTCGCCATGACGTTATAATGGTCGCTTTCGGGACAATATTTAGTAGTTTGATACCATATAGAAGGTATGTGACCAATCGCCCCACCCCCTGAGAGAGTGGTGGCCGAGTGGATAAGTGCGTTGGTCTCTCATGCTAGAGGTCCCGGGATCGATCCCCGGTCGGGGAAAGTTCGCGAGGTGTCCGAACACTCTCTGTCAGCATCAATTGTGGGATTGATGCTGTCACAGCGTATCGTCCTATCGGGTGGGGGCGTAAAATGGCTGTCCTCTGTGCGGAGAGAGACACACTCCGTACAGGCTAAAGATCCCTTCCTAGTATTCGAGAAGAGCTAGGCCACGAAGTTGCCGCTATGAAGGTCATCCCACACACCTACGTCATTAATATAAGTTGCATAACTTGTTCGCCAATCCTTGTAAAACAAATAAGATTAAAAAAAAACCCTGTCCAAGATTTGAAAAGTCGTGAGTCGAATTGGGTCGAATACTCACAATCATGAAGAATAAAATTGAACAGAACCAATCAGTTTACTTATTTAATTATTTCAGCCCAGACTTTTGTATGGTATCGTCAGTGACCTATCAGTGAATTAAAGAGATTAGACCATAGTGAGATCGAATGATGGAACAATTACTATCTCCAAGTTGCCGCCCAAGGGCGTCAGCTTGGGAATAGTAGTTGTTGCACTCTTCGCACTCAGTTTTCGTATATTGTACGACATAACGGAACAAGTCAGATGGACGCCATTTCGGCCTGAAGTGCTGAAATGGTTAAAGTCTCCATGAATAACTAATAACTTTAGCAGTCTACCACGGCTTTCTCACGGTGTTTTCCACATCCCACTCCAATACGGAATCAAGATAGTCTAGCCTTCATTGAGGGGGGGAGGGGGGGGGGGCAGTTATATCTGCATTCTGCATCCATGGCAGGCTTGGGGAGTCGGTTACAGCTGTTTCTTCCTTCAGATCCATGGTACTATAGGTGATGGTGATTTGTGGCACTTAGTTCGGGGAAAAACTAGTTCACCACTTATAGTAACTCACTTCCTTCCTGATTTGTAGGGAGGGTCGGCTGTGACTGTTGTAGGGAGGGTCAGCTGTGACTGATGCCTTCAGCCCCAGTCAAAATACCCGATTGTGTAGATAAACTTGTAAATATTCTGATATTATCTTGCTGTCATTTCTCGTTTCTTTGTTTATTTTCTTCTCTATTTGTTTTGTTCATACACTTTCTGTTCTGCTTTTGTTATTATACTTGCTATTCGATATCGGAGGATATAACGGAACATATATATCTTTGTCTCGTGGTTAAGAAACTGTGTTTGAATAGCACTGCTCGTTTCAAATTTGTGAACGCGCGTAAATGTAAATAAGAATTCAGAGGGCAACAGAAAATTTGAATTATAAGTACTGTTGTTTCCTATTTTAGAATTTTTATTCACTTCATAAGGCCTTAATAAAAAACAATCATATATAGATTATCATCCAACTTTTTTTTTCAAACTGTGGCGGGCGAGTGAAATTTATTTTTTAGTCTTATTTCACCCGGAGACTGTATAATCTCGAAGAGCCCTAGGCAACTTGTTTGTTGGGGCATGGGGTGTGTGTGGGGGGGGGGGGGGGGGTATGGGTCTAAAACCTATATCAAGAAATTATTCAGCAAAATGGGAATAAAATTTGAGTAATAAGAATCAATGGACGGCTCCAAAAGGTACTTGGGTCATATATACAGTACTAGTAGAAATACGTTGTAGGATAAACACAAGAAAATTTTTATCACATTTCACCCAGTTGATAGTTCCAACACTTGACATCATTTCTTGGGAAGCTCTCCCTGAGAGCTTCCCAAGAAATGATGTCAAGGGTTGGAATTATCAACAAAGGGAAAATTATTACAAGAGTAATTTTCTAGTGGTTATCCCAAAAGGAGACGATAAAATGCTAATAAAAAATAGGACGGGTTGAAAGAAATAGGGGCGTGTGGGATGAAAATCTAGAATTTTTCTATGGCGGCCCAGGTGTTTATGTGAAAGTAGGGCACTTACACTTAGTGAAATGAGCAGTTCGATGGGTGAAATCATGAAACAGAATATCAGAGTGATAAGTTAGAGGCCACAATATTGGCTTGCTAAATGGATACACACACAGCTAAATTCCAGGTTTTAACAAATAAATATACTGATAGGCGAACTAATTTTCTTCTTTTTCTCCAGAAAACAACTTTGATGATTCAGCGGCAGAACATATAGCAGTAATCATACTGGTAAGGAAACAGCGTATCTGGATATTTATAAGTTCAACGCAAAGAAATTTTGCTCAGTATATTTAAGCTTAGGGAGAGGGGGAGGATCGCTCAAAAACTTCCAGACACATGGATGGGGTGGGTGGGTGTTTCGTAGCCGGACAAAATGCGTAAATGACCAAAAATGCAAATGATTTCCTCCTCATAAAATTACTAAGTTCTGTGCTTGTTTAGCCCTTTTATACCAACTATATGGCCAACCAGTCCATGTAAAACATATAAACTATCATGTTAAGGATGTAGATAAGTCCAAGTCCATAACAATTCCATGTTGGTACCCGCCGCTAATGCTGTCCACAGCAGGGAAGCGTATGTAACATTCAACCATAGTTATTACTTACGAGAAGTTATTGTTGAGGTACATATACATGTAGTAAGCTAATTGTGTTTTTGGAGAAGTACTGTTTCAGCCACTTATTATAAAATAGTATTAAAATGTATGTTGTTGGGTCTGATGTGCAGTATCAATCAATAACCTTCACCATTCGAGACAGCCGTGTATAAGCTTCAAGCTTACTGCTGAATCCACTTCAGTTCATCTATACTTTTGTAATATTCAATGCTGTTCTTTGCATACATATCTGATCTGAAATAAATATTGTTTAACCCTTTACCCAACGCAGTCGATTTCAAAATTTATTATTTTAAATATCGTTTTTTAAATTTTTTCGACAAAATTCAACAAAACCATATCATATGACCCCTCGTTGGAACGAGCTCGATGAGCTCGTTCCAACGAGGGGTCACATGATATGGTTTTGTTGAAATTGTTTGAAAAATAATATTTTTTCAGCTGCTGAATTTGCATATTACGCGGGCGGATGCGGACGATTCGTTGGGTAAAGGGTTAAACTAATAACCTTCACCATCCCAGCAAGATATGCATATATTCAGACTGTGAGTGTGGCTTCCCTCATGTCATATTAGCTCCAAAATGAGGAATGAAGAGTGTTTTCTATTCAGTTGAATTGCTAAATAATTTTGTACAGACTGGCACATCAGGGAGTGTATGACCTATTTAGGATTTATTCCGGCTTCTCCGGAGACTTATTCAGTCTTATTTGGTAATATTTTGTTACTATTTTCATTTAAACTCAATAGAATTATCTCCCTTGCACCCTCAGAGGTTTATTAAAATTCTGGAATAGCCAGTGGGATAGTCTTTAATATTAAGAAGCGGAACAATGAAACAGGAAAAATGCCAAATGATATAACTGTGCTATAGAGTACTTCTGTCACCAACAAAATAACCTCTTTTTTGGAGGAAACGCTGCAATAAATGTACGTACAGTATTATAACCGTGTACTTGTCATTTTCCACGGGTGGGCAACATTTCTACGGATGTAATAATATTCCGAATACTAATTACAGGAATAATCATAAAAACATCAATTAATGAAGCACCAGGTACAACCCGGTGCTTCATTTTTTTAAAACTTGGCTGACGGTAATTTTTATTACCTGGTAAACGCATGCATGGTGCACACCAGTGCCCACGCGTGGATAACGACCAGTCCACGGCGACTGTACTGTAACTTGGTGGTTGTCGAGTATGAGATATTCCTTTAAATTCACTTTCGATAGAACGGTAAAAGATGCTTTAGTCCCGGATGAATATCTCATGGGGGAAGAACTCCCACTAGACATTCGTTTACGAAACTGAGAACAAAAGCTCATAGACCAGTGATTGAGAATGGAGGGGTTAGGACACCACTTATTTTCCTCTGACGAAAGATTTTGAAAGTTTTGCCCAGAAAGGCGGGAAGACAGATTACAGTTTGTGTTAGAGTGTTCTTTCCACTCTGAAGACAAGCACTTCTGTTGAAATTGAATCTTATTATCGCATAACATGAGCCATGATGACGTCACAACGATACTAATCGGGGCCAATGCTATAGAACTTTGACAATTGTACTGTCGAGGATTGTATTTCCTAGTTATGCCTTTAACCCTTTACCCAACGAATCGCCCGCATCCGCATGCGTAATAGGTAAATTCAGCATTTGAAAAAATATTATTTTTCAAAAAAGTTCAACAAAACCATATCATGTGAGCTCGTTCCAACGAGGGGTCACATGATATGGTTTTGTTGAAATTTTTCGAAAAATTTGAAAAAATGATATTTAAAATAATAAATTTTGATATCGTCTGCGTTGGGTAAAGGGTTAAAATAAACCATTAGCATTTTCAAAGATGTGGCAATTTACTAGTCGGCAAGTTACCATATCTTTTAAAATTCTAATGATTCATTTTAGTCTGTTATATTAATAGGTAGAAAATACAATTCTAGAAAATAGAATTGTAACAGTTATATAGTATTGGCTACGGGTCTCTTGATTATGGATTTATACATAAAAGAAGAAAGTTAAGCACCCCTTGAATATGTTACGATGGTAAATGTATCTCTTGATATCAGTAAAGTGCTCGCAAAGTTAGCTTCAAAAACTGAATGCTATCTTAAAGGAGCATTTTCAGCCTATACGAACACACAAACATCATAGTCTTCATCATCACTTGAATGACAGCATTTATAAACCAAAAAAGTAACTGCTAGAGCTCAATACGATACCCATTTCAGTATGGAACTGGAGAGTCGACAAGGCAACATTTATTTGGCTTTAACTGGATAAAAATGTCATTTGTAACCCCCAGAGAACATGAGCCAGTGTTACAGTTCAGTATCTGCAGTATCCTCCATGTGCTCGTATAACAGCTTCTATCCTACATCGCACCCTCCAGTCAATCGTCGTATCCGTTGCAAAGGTAACTGTCGCCATTCCTGGTGTAAACCTTCTTCCAATTCTCGCCGAGTGTGAACTGGAGGTTCTTGTACTTGTGTTCAACGCCCTGGAATGTCCCAAATATGCTCCAGGGGATTCAGATCAGGACTCATGACAGACCAAGAAAGGGTAAACAATACAATGCTCTGAATGAAAAATGCTAAACACCAAGCCAAACGTATTCCTTGGTAATGACCTCTTAGAAGAGGACGTTTGATGACTTTCCTCGGGCCATTCCTAACCATTCTTGTGCAGATTTGTCTACTTGGTAGCCACAGACTCTTCAGAACAGGGTTTAAAGTGAATGGCTGTCGTCGAACCAGCCTAAGAAGTTCCCTGTTTTCACGTTGTGTTGTCGCAGGGGGGTTCGTTATGACCGTTTATGGTCCTTAACCTCATTGGTTTGCATGTGTTTTCTCACCAACTGAGTGGTGTCTGTGTAATGGATGTCGAGTTGACGACCGATTGTCTTAAAGGACATACCGATGGAATGCATACCAAAAATTTGCCATCTTTGTGCACATGTCATCCTTCTTCATGTCATGGTGAACGATAGTGACTAAACATTAAAAAATAGACACTATAAATACCCAACTCTGAGTCATGCACAAACTGTATTTTGGAAAAGTCTTAAGTTGTATTGTGCATGTAATTCCTGGGACGTGTTTGTGGGACATATTCAATCATACGCGTCCACAGCCGTTTGTTGGCTCATTAATATAATCATACATATAACCAGCAACAGACTTTCAATGGACAGTGGCATGTTATCATTCATTATATTTGGGGGTGTTTAACTTTTTTCTTCGTGTATACATGTTACACCCACAATCATGTGTTGTGTTCACAATTTGTGAAGAAACTTCGGGGACTGTTCCAAAAAAATATAATTAAGATGTTCTTATCTTCAGTTATATTTAAATTGGTTTATTGTATGTTATGTACTTCCGGGGTATGGTTAGAGATTTCCAGTTAAATAGTACTGCAGGCCATGATGCTTGTGTAGTGAGACTGTGTGTCGACAATGACTATTTTACCTCACTCTTTGTCAATACCTCACTGAAAATTGTGATCTGTATGACCTGTCTTGCAGCAATTCCCCGTCCATAGAATAGATACTTATGGGACGAAACCTACTAAAGGTCCCCATTCCGACTCGCTCTGGCGATAGTGTTTAACCAGATTAATTCTTAACCCGCTGAGCATTTTAAGATATTTTGCATCAAATCTAGTCATGGCTGCTATGAAGCAGCCATGACCAGATTTGATGAAAAATATTGATCTAAATTTAGTGAAAAAGTCCATTCAATTTACAGTGTGGAAATTGGATTAAATGTGTCCAAATTATTCATATGTCAGTGGCAAGAGAAATCTTGTCCTGGCAGCAGCCTGCAAGGAGTTAAGCCTAAAACGAAAAGCAAAATAGAAGCTTGGGGTAGGTCATGTATGTCATAAGAAAAACAATATTTATGATCGGCGGTATATTTTCCCTACGAACCAGTGAAATAAGAAATATAAGAGGCGTAATCAATTAACAGCGATTTAGTTACTTTCCTTCCTGGTAAACTGAGTATTTATTCTATAATAACCTCTGTCAATGGAGCTCTGTCAACCAAGATATAACAGATTAAATGCATGAATTTGATGTGATGAGGCTAAATGCATTTTAAGTCTGTAAAACAAGTGTAATTCGTATATTGTCAGGCTAATTTATAAACAAACATGAATAACAAGGTGTTCTTCATTCAATTAATAGGAGTCTGGACTAAATTTTCATCTATTTAAAAGGTCTCTTCATACTGGCGGTTTTGTAAATGGTTTTGTTTTTCAAATTTATATTCAGTTATAGGTTATTCAATTAAGAGATAAATATCTACATCCCCCTGTAGGTAGAGGGTGTCTATCACGAGAAAGAAATATTGACTCCTGTATTTCTTGTTTTTTTTTCATATCTTTTAGGAGAACCCGTACATCCATAACCTCGATTTGAGTAACAACAAGTTCCGTGAAAAGGGGGGAAAGCATTTAGCAGCATCTCTGCGTAAGTAACACAGTGAATATCGCCCCTATCCTACAACAAGCATGGATTTTCCACAATACAAAAGAAAACGTCCAGACGAAATGCAACACTATATTTATGACAGCAGCGCTCAGCGCGTGTGCGAACTGATGAAGACAGATTCTCAAAGCTGCTCGTGATCACAAAGCTATCAAGTACTTAAATCTGTACACTGTATCTTTTGTGTGTGTGTGTGGGGGGGGGGGGGGGGGGGGGTAATACTAATTAAGTCAATGAGGTTAGCTAATTGATTTAACATGCATAATTATGTCAAGCGTCCTCGAAATCAATATTTCCTTGCGCAAATGTCGAGTTAGTCACTTTTATGGGGAGATATTGTTGGATACATTAATCAGAACCACCTGTGGTGTCCGATATAGTATATTGAAGTCGAGAACTCGTCTCTGTGTATATATGGAATCTTCCTTGAGACTTGTCGATACATGTTCGGAGACGAGTTCTCGATTGGAATACACCATCTCTGGAACCACCGTGGTGGTAATAACCTACTGTGTAATGTTAGAGATGTTTCTTCTCATAAAAATATCACGCCATTGGTGAACTATCAGTATGAGAACAATTGTATCTCTACTTTAGAAACATCCAACAATGTATTTCAGCCAGTGCAGATGAACACAAATTCGTCCCTTGAGTGCAACAAGGCGTCATCTGCAATGCTATAGCATTGCAGATGGCACCTTGTTGCACTCAACGAACGAATTATAGTTTCCAGTTAGTTTGTCGTCCTTTTTGGCGAGATCGTTTGGGACTGTTTGCATTTAAAGATAAACAAAACTATCCAAGATTATGGTGGTGCCCCGCGAATTTCAAATTTCGAATCCAATAGAATCAGGCAGATGATTTTGAAATGATTTGAATTTCGAATATAATCTCCACATTTTCCAGGTTGGAACTACTGCACCGTAAATATTGTAAGCATCCGCTCAAGCATATTCGTCAATTTTGAGGAAGTCAACTAAAAAATGAAAAATGGAATTGAAATATTATAAACAATATCATCACTCCATTATCCACAAATATTCGCCCACCTGGCTTTAATCAAACGAAAAATAAATATATCGATGCTTACTATGAAAAGTCCATATTCACAATTGATCGCCTAAGCAGTTAAGAACGAGAAAGAACGCCAGACGCATGGGCGACGTAACGTTACGTAGGCTGGAGCCTGATATAGTAGAGGCAAGTTTATACGAAACAGAAGGACAATGCACCGCGTGTACTTCGCTTCCACCCCCTCCACTAACACCCAATCCCTTTGTGTTATACCCCTTCTATCCCACAATATTGATTATAAATGGTAGTCTAATCATGGACAAGACAAGTACCCGGGGGCCCAAATTGGAGGAAGAAAAGAAAATTTGGGGGGTGGGGGTAGGTCATGTATGTCATAAGAAAAACAATATTTATGATCGGCGGTATATTTTCCTTACGAACCAATGAAATAAGAAATATAAGTGTTACAATGAAATCCCTAGAACACCTTCTGCTATTTCAGGCTCCAGCCTACGCAACGTTACGTCGCTCATGCGACTAACGTGCTTTCTCGTTCAAAACTGCTATGGCTATCAATAGTGCAACCTTTAATATATTTTCCGCTTACTAAAGACCAAGTGGTCGAAAATGTGTGGATAATAGAGTGGTGATATTGTTTTTAATTCTCAGCCTCCCTTTGGAGGACCTTATGTGATGGGAATTAAAATAGTTTCAGAGGCGGTACCTCCTTGAACTCTACTTATACCATCAGGTCTCGTGTACACGAGACCTGATGGTATAAGAAGAGTCCAAAGGGAGAAACTGGGTAAGATTTTTGGAACATCTCTACTTATACCATTAGGTCCCATGTACACGAGAGCCGGTGATATAAGAGGTGTTCAAAGGGAGAAAACGGGTTAGATTCTTGGAACATCTCTACTTATACCATTAGGTCCCATGTACACGAGAGCCGGTGATATAAGAAGAGTTCAAAGGGAGAAACTGGGTAAGATTTTTGGAACATCTCTACTTACACCATCAGGTCCCATGTTCACGAGAGCCGATGATATAAGAAGTGATCAGAAGGGAGAAACTGGGTAAGATTTTTGGAACATCTCTACTTACACCATCAGGTCCCATGTTCACGAGAGCCGATGATATAAGAAGTGATCAGAAGGGAGAAACTGGGTAAGATTTTTGGAACATCTCTACTTACACCATCAGGTCCCATGTTCACGAGAGCCGATGATATAAGAAGTGATCAGAAGGGAGAAACTGGGTAAGATTCTTGGAACATCTCTACTTATACCATCAGGCCCCATGTACACGAGACCCGATGATATAAGAAGTGTTCAAAGGGAGAAACTGGGTAAGATTCTTGGAACATCTCTACTTATACCATCAGGCCCCGTGTACACGAGACCCGATGATATAAGAAGTGTTCAAAGGGAGAAACTGGGTAAGATTCTTGGAACATCTCTACGTATACCATCAGATCCCATGTACACGAGAGCCGGTGATATAAGAAGTGTTCAAAGGGAGAAACTGGGTAAGATTCTTGGAACATCTCTACTTATACCATCAGGTCCCATGTACACGAGACCCGATGATATAAGAAGTGTTCAAAGGGAGAAACTGGGTAAGATTCTTGGAACATCTCTACTTATACCATTAGGCCCCATGTACACGAGACCCGATGATATAAGAAGTGTTCAAAGGGAGAAACTGGGTAAGATTCTTGGAACATCTCTACTTATACCATCAGGCCCCGTGTACACGAGACCCGATGATATAAGAAGTGTTCAAAGGGAGAAACTGGGTAAGATTCTTGGAACATCTCTACGTATACCATCAGATCCCATGTACACGAGAGCCGGTGATATAAGAAGTGTTCAAAGGGAGAAACTGGGTAAGATTCTTGGAACATCTCTACTTATACCATCAGGCCCCATGTACACGAGACCCGATGATATAAGAAGTGTTCAAAGGGAGAAACTGGGTAAGATTCTTGGAACATCTCTACTTATACCATCAGGCCCCGTGTACACGAGACCCGATGATATAAGAAGTGTTCAAAGGGAGAAACTGGGTAAGATTCTTGGAACATCTCTACGTATACCATCAGATCCCATGTACACGAGAGCCGGTGATATAAGAAGTGTTCAAAGGGAGAAACTGGGTAAGATTCTTGGAACATCTCTACTTATACCATCAGGTCCCATGTACACGAGAGCCGGTGATATAAGAAGAGTCCAAAGGGAGAAACTGGGTAAGATTCTTGGAACATCTCTACTTATACCATCAGGTCCCATGTACACGAGACCCGATGATATAAGAAGTGTTCAAAGGGAGAAACTGGGTAAGATTCTTGGAACATCTCTACTTATACCATCAGGCCCCGTGTACACGAGACCCGATGATATAAGAAGTGTTCAAAGGGAGAAACTGGGTAAGATTCTTGGAACATCTCTACGTATACCATCAGATCCCATGTACACGAGAGCCGGTGATATAAGAAGAGTCCAAAGGGAGAAACTGGGTAAGATTCTTGGAACATCTCTACTTATACCATCAGGTCCCATGTACACGAGACCCGATGATATAAGAAGTGTTCAAAGGGAGAAACTGGGTAAGATTCTTGGAACATCTCTACTTATACCATCAGGTCCCATGTACACGAGAGCCGGTGATATAAGAAGAGTCCAAAGGGAGAAACTGGGTAAGATTCTTGGAACATCTCTACTTATACCATCAGGTCCCATGTACACGAGACCCGATGATATAAGAAGAGTCCAAAGGGAGAAACTGGGTAAGATTCTTGGAACATCTCTACGTATACCATCAGATCCCATGTACACGAGAGCCGGTGATATAAGAAGTGTTCAAAGGGAGAAACTGGGTAAGATTCTTGGAACATCTCTACTTATACCATCAGGCCCCATGTACACGAGACCCGATGATATAAGAAGTGTTCAAAGGGAGAAACTGGGTAAGATTCTTGGAACATCTCTACTTATACCATCAGGCCCCGTGTACACGAGACCCGATGATATAAGAAGTGTTCAAAGGGAGAAACTGGGTAAGATTCTTGGAACATCTCTACGTATACCATCAGATCCCATGTACACGAGAGCCGGTGATATAAGAAGAGTCCAAAGGGAGAAACTGGGTAAGATTCTTGGAACATCTCTACTTATACCATCAGGCCCCGTGTACACGAGACCCGATGATATAAGAAGTGTTCAAAGGGAGAAACTGGGTAAGATTCTTGGAACATCTCTACGTATACCATCAGATCCCATGTACACGAGAGCCGGTGATATAAGAAGTGTTCAAAGGGAGAAACTGGGTAAGATTCTTGGAACATCTCTACTTATACCATCAGGCCCCATGTACACGAGACCCGATGATATAAGAAGTGTTCAAAGGGAGAAACTGGGTAAGATTCTTGGAACATCTCTACTTATACCATCAGGCCCCGTGTACACGAGACCCGATGATATAAGAAGTGTTCAAAGGGAGAAACTGGGTAAGATTCTTGGAACATCTCTACGTATACCATCAGATCCCATGTACACGAGAGCCGGTGATATAAGAAGTGTTCAAAGGGAGAAACTGGGTAAGATTCTTGGAACATCTCTACTTATACCATCAGGTCCCATGTACACGAGACCCGATGATATAAGAAGTGTTCAAAGGGAGAAACTGGGTAAGATTCTTGGAACATCTCTACTTATACCATCAGGTCCCATGTACACGAGACCCGATGATATAAGAAGTGTTCAAAGGGAGAAACTGGGTAAGATTCTTGGAACATCTCTACTTATACCATCAGGTCCCATGTACACGAGACCCGATGATATAAGAAGTGTTCAAAGGGAGAAACTGGGTAAGATTCTTGGAACATCTCTACTTATACCATCAGGCCCCGTGTACACGAGACCCGATGATATAAGAAGTGTTCAAAGGGAGAAACTGGGTAAGATTCTTGGAACATCTCTACGTATACCATCAGATCCCATGTACACGAGAGCCGGTGATATAAGAAGAGTCCAAAGGGAGAAACTGGGTAAGATTCTTGGAACATCTCTACTTATACCATCAGGCCCCATGTACACGAGACCCGATGATATAAGAAGTGTTCAAAGGGAGAAACTGGGTAAGATTCTTGGAACATCTCTACTTATACCATCAGGTCCCATGTACACGAGAGCCGGTGATATAAGAAGAGTCCAAAGGGAGAAACTGGGTAAGATTCTTGGAACATCTCTACTTATACCATCAGGTCCCATGTACACGAGACCCGATGATATAAGAAGAGTCCAAAGGGAGAAACTGGGTAAGATTTTCGGAACATCTCGACGATTCGAAACGAATATGTTCGAATCACCCCGACTCGAATCGAATCATCGGGACGAATTTGAATTGAAACGAATCCTTGCTTAAAAGACGAGTTAGTCACTTTTATGGGAGATATCGTAAGATAAACCTATTGTTTGCTTTTCAAAATAAACAAAATGATCAGGCTAGGCCACCAGTCAAATGCTGTAAGGAATTCGACGCAGTTATGGCATGGAACGGGTAAAGCCCTCAAATAGTAATCGTCTATACAGTTAAAACTAGAAGTCCTGTCAAGAAATGCGCACAAATAGCACGTCGATCTGCGCTTTAATCTATGCGTTATGACCATAGTAGAGCTATCAAAATTCAGTACATATGGCCTGTGCATAAGCAATGTTTCAGCCAATGGACCTATTTTTTTGGTTTTTGTTTTGGTCGGGGATACCTCCAGATGAGCTCGCTGCTAAGTTCGGAGTCACTGTGGCCACTATTCAGAGTTACGAACACTGCACAAGACCGACACATCAGGACGTCTCACTTGCGGGGTCGCTTCCTTCCGGCGACGAGGACAGCAGCAATCACTCCTGGTAGAATTACGGCATCCGAAGAAGGCGTTCATACCACGGACCAATCCTTACTCGTCGTACCATCTGAAGGGAATGGGTACGTCAGCGGGTTGGAGCACACTTCGTTTTAGTGATGAATCACGATTTTGTCTACGGCGCGCTGATGGGAGGGCAAAGAGCGTATCGCCGACGAGGAGAACGGTTTTCGGATGCTTGCCTGTGGGAATGCGACCGTTCGGCGGGGGTAGTATAATGGTTTTGGGCAGGAATGTGCTTGCACCAGTTGATCTTCATCGATGGTAATCTGAATGGACAGCGATATAGGGACGAAATTCTTAACGCTGTTGTTGTCCCGTTGTTCAACGCTAACGTCGGATTGCAGTTATTCTAGCAAGGCGCAAGACAATGCCCGATATCACGTGGCGCGTATCTGACGTGACTTTCTTGAAGAGCAGAGCATCGAACTTCTTCCCTGTCCCCTACATTCGCCAGATTTGTCGCCAATCGAGCATCTTTGGGATCAATTGGACCGTAGGGTACGACTTCATGATCTTCAGACGTTAGGCGATTTATGTAATGTTCTAAGGCAGGAGTGGAACGCAATACCACAGGGTAACATCTAGAGACTTATCAGGTCCATGCGCTGTCTGTGTCTTGCCACCCAAGAGGCAAACGGTAGACATACACGCTATTGACTACACGTGTGAACTTTTCATTTCACCCCATGTCCTGAAGTGATGCTGGCAATAGTAAGAACATGAAATTATGCAAATTCATACAGCTAGACTCGAAATATGAATTTACAATAATTTGTTTGGGATTAAAGTCGATAATACTTAAAAACAAAATTGCCCTTCAAAGTTTATTATACTTTCTTTTTTGACTCAGTATATAACAATGTTACAGTTTGCTGATCGAGGGACAGAGAGACAGAGATAAAGACAGAGGCAGACAGACAGACAGACAGACAGACAGACAGACAGACAGACAGACAGACAGACAGACAGACAGACAGACAGATAGACAGACAGACAGAGAGACAATTCTATATAATACAGTTAAAACTAGAAGTCCCGTCATGAAATGCGCACAAATAGCACGTTGATATGCGCGTTAATGTACGCGTTATGGCCCAAGTAAAGCTATCAAATTCTGTACATATGGCGTGTGCACAAGCAATGTTTCAGCCAATGGACCTCCGGGTAACCCGGAGGTCCATTGGCAGAAACATTGCATGTGTTTGCTATGAGTACCCAAGAGAACCTGCCGTGCTTTGGATGCCATTCGATATGTCAATTGCGCGCAGTTCTAACGCGCAATTAAGTCTAGATAAGCGCACTTTTCGTGACAGGACTTCTAATTTTAACTGTATATAGCTATTGGTCAGTGGTTTCAGATACCATCGTGCATATGAATATTGGCACGCACAATGTACAGCAACTCACATGATACAAAAATATATATTTGGTATTCTGTGATTAGAGGTACAGATTGTCCTTTCGCAAGATGATTCAAAATTCTAATCAGTTCAAATGTTTAGTGACGGATATTTTTTTGTGACGGAAGATGTGAGAGTGCGAATCAATACTAAAGTGTCTGAACAGAGATTCTATAAAATGCAACGAAACTTATATGAAAAGGCATTGAATTCACGAGCATTTTCTCATACTTCTCTTTCAGTGCCCACTCTGAATTCAGCTGGCTTAAAAATCAGCCCAAATCGACAGAGTTGAGTGAATATGAACCCAGTTGGGTTCATATTCACCAAACCCAGTTGATCTGGGTTAGGTTTTAACTCAACTGATTATACAGTACTTGGAGAGTGGATTGTAACTAAAGCACCCGCGTAGTGGAGTTATCACCCAAGCTATAACTTTCAAATTGTGTACACATCGAGAAAAAACACAAGCAACGTTTCAGCTAATGGACCTCCGGGTTTAACCCGGAGGTCCATTGGCTGAAACATTGCTTGTGCTGGTTAGGCTTTGCAACAAATTTGCAATTTTTGCTAGGGTGGAATCTCCACTCTGCGGGTGATTTAGTGATAATACACCCTCCACGTACTGTAGGTATGATTGAACTAAATATGTGAATTAGAGTTACCCGCCTCGGAAATGATGCAATCTGCGAAACTAAGCAGCTTTTGGAATATATGCTGTTTCAATAAACGTTAGAAACGTTCTATTGACATCTTGCATTATTGTTGAGTATTCCAGATAAAAAAGAGGGTGATTTGATTACTTTTGGACCTAAAAGATACAATTTATATTTGGTGTGTTTCTGTAGGGAATTCTCTGAAAAATATGTGCACGTGACCGGTACTTCCCTTGCTGTCAATGTTTTTCTCTTATTTGTTGCATGATCCCCTGTTTTGGGTTCAGAAAAAGTTGTCTGAAGGGCTATACACGACAAAGATATTTGAATGCCAAAATTAAAGTAATGCGAGCATATTTCACCTGAACGAACGTTATAATGGCCGCCTATGGGAAAATATTTAGTGCTGTGATACCTTTAGGGTGCCGACGCGCCATGTTCTCCGTCCCACAATCCCTCATACAAATACTTAAGATCCTCCCGCGGCTGAGGGCATGATGCGTGAGCGTTGGGAGTGTCCATACTCTCCGTAAAACCTCTCGGTAACCCTTTAACCTTATGCAAAGTGATGTCTAAATTATAAAATTTGAACCATCAATCGTTACTCATAATGCATGTTGTTCAGTCTTGTTTGACAGAGCCTATTGAGCACTGTCATAGCAGGCGGAATAGGATGAATTTCTGGTTAGATTATGATGACAAAGATTCACTGCTTCAAATGCTTGATATGCTGTTTTTTAGAGTGCAATGGGAGCACGGTGGCTTTGTGATTACAACGAACATAAAACCGAATGATCCACTCTCCGATCCAGACCAGCGGTAACTGTGTTACGTCCATGGGCACGACACTTAATCTCGATTTTCCATGTGGGGACACAGTGGTGCTGTGAACTAAGATGCACTGCACGAAGATGGTGCTCTTGCCTTCAATGTTAACCTTGCTTTTGCGGAGATAATACTTTGAGGAGGCTGACGGCTGCTCGTCACTAACACTATCAGACACGAGGTTACCCTGTTTGTCGAAATCAATCGTTAAAGCCCAATAGATAAATAAATAAATTAACCCTTTGAACCCGAGCGGCCGCTTTTCCGGCTAGAAACATGATACGCCATAATGTCATTAAATAGGATGGATGTTCAGTAAATATGTGGGGTAGACCAGTCAATATTTTCAACGTGCAGCCCCGAGGCTGCACGTTGAAAATATTGATTGGTCAACCCCAAATAATGAATATGGATTCTTCTAAATGCTGTCATTGAACTGTCGAGGAAGATACCACTAGAGTTCAAAGGGTTAATGCGCAGGGGGTTAACAAATTGTGTATCTGTTACAAAGAGCATTTAGTCATAGTAATTCTTCTCATGAAAAATGTCCAAATATACTTTTTAATATTTATCTTGTTAATCTTTCCAGCCCACAATTTTGATCTGGACACCTTAAATCTGAGTTGGAACCAGATACGGATGTCGGGAGCGACAGCAATGGGTGATGCGTTAAAGGTAAAATAAATTTTAGTCGTTCATTCAAAAAACTTGCTAAATCTCTTCGTTCAGGCGACCAGCAGATGCCATTTCCAACAACATTGTTTAATAGTTATCATTTTTCATGTTTTGCCCCCAAAACCACGGTCAGACCTCATAACTGGAAGGTGTTCCACGAACTCGTTCCATTGAGAAGGTCGTGAGATATGTTAAGGCAAAAATAAAACAATAACAGAATTTGAATGGCGCTATTCCCGAATTGCTCCGGCCTTATTAGGATCAGTAACCCGAACTCGAGGGGCTCGAACGCAAAAAGCAAAAATAAATACAGTTGGTGGGTGCATGCGGAGGTTTAAAACAGAAAGGCTTTTGTTCGATACACCGAAGTCATATCAACTTTATTTTTATTATGACAATGACATTGTAATTGTTGGTGACAACTTCCAACGCACAGACAAATACGTTTCGTATTGCACACAGTTTTCTGGAAATACTAGATGCCAGTAATATGCACTGAATAGCTGCTGCGTTTAAGGTACTTTATCTTCCGCAATATTCCCACGCATATGCAACAACAAACAATGCAACTCAAACAGTATGAATAGGTCAATCTCAATCTTGTGTAAATATAAACTGATACAATATCAACAAAATGAGAATATATATATATATATATCATTTAACCTTACTGATATGTAAGCTTCGAGACGTTCATCATCATAACGTGTAACCTATTTTCAAATACATTACAATAGCGGTAATATTTTCTACTCGTACTCCGTATTTACACAGGGTGTTTATCATTGCCAACGTGCAGAAAATCTAACAAGAAAATAGCACGAACTACGTCATGATGTAGACATATTCACAACAAGTGGGATAACGAATGACAGAAAGAGAGATCTCCTGAAACACCGGTCATGCGAATAATGGCCAGCTGTTCTTGAACGAGGCGGTGGGACCGAGGTGATGTCACAGGGTGTACGCACCCCGAATTTTTCCGCAGACTGTTACATCTTCACTTGGTTTGCTCTATATATTTTTCTTCAGCCATTTTCCAACCCGAAGGCTAGCCTTCGGGTTGGAAAATGACTTAAGTAAAAGGAAGCGATTAAGCCATGACCATATCATAACGTCAACACCAAAAAGGTGTGGCCAGTGGATATTTGTTTATTTGCTGATAAAAGATTAAAATATGTGGCATGACACAAGGGGACGTTGTGAGATGTGTCGATGGTATATTATACGATTCGGTGCCCTTCCCCGCCTGGGCACACGCACACATTCCCACGCGGGCACATGCAATTTTATTTTTTTAACAGCTTCGGTCTCAGTATTCAAGACCTGAGAAACGAGTAAATGGCCTTATTGTGAATCCATTTTGCAGTGTGTCTTTTCGAACCGAGTTAGTTCCAGTGCGTCTTGAATATTTATAACACCAACCTTCACCGACCTTTCGCTCCTCAAGTACTTGAATTTTGTTGTGTAAGCGGCGCGGATATCTGTTCTATTACCGATAACATGTGAACTTTATAGGTTTGTAGGACATGAGCTACCAGGGTACCCCCAACACGGTGTGTGAGGGGGTGGGGGTGGGGGTGGGGGTGGGGGGTATCTACAGGTCATTTTTCTGAGAGACGAATGTCTCTAGAATATTTTCCTATTTTTTCTAATATTTGAAAATAAAAAATAGTAACTTGGTTTATCTCCATCAATAGAACTGCTTCATTTTATGCATTGGAGTAGTGGCAATTTGAAAATGTAAAATCATTTTCACCCTTTTGTGCCTACTTTGCAGATTGTTTTGGTTTCATTAACGTCATCACACGTAACTTCAAACGACAAGGAATACATTTACATTTATTACTTTTTCCAAACCCAAACTTACGCCAGAACACATCATTACCAAACAATTGAAGCATACCCAATGAAATAAATTTTTAACTTCAGTTACTTGAGTATTTTTGTCCTGTGGGGATTCCGGGAAGTGAAACGGTGCTCGTCAACAAACATTGTGTTACTGGTAAGATAGTACCCGGCAACAATCGCCTGGGGTTGAAGCTCTCTAAAGTAGGCAACAGAGGTACACAAGATTGGGTAAATTAGACTTTATGCGTAAGTTTCATGCGTTTTATAGTCATAATAGCTGAAAGTGGCCTTATTTAATTAAAAGATACTAAATTAGTATGAAATGTTGATAACAAATGTTAAGAGTTCCACATATTTTTTCTCTCATTTACGTTACCGTACGCGAGAATCGAAAATAATCTACATACATGTTTTTATCACATTTAATACACACAGATGTCAGTAGTATGTCAGGGGCTTTTGGAGCCTCATTGGCAGGACCTCGGTGCAGGACCTCGGAAGTGACGTCATGTCACGTGACCCAGTGGCGCCATGTTGTGTTGTCATGGTAACCCGCGTGAGCGGCCATGTTGTGACGTCATCTCCATAGTGATACGTGGTGTGAGTGCGTATGCGCAGCGCGTGTTGTTAGGGTGATACGTGTTTCCGTCGTCCATTTTGTATACAGGAGGTCGCCATCTTGGTTTCTATGGTAGCACACGATTGCTATGTTACCAATGGCTTCTAACAAGACAGGGGTATGTTCGGGTGTGTGTTCCTTTGTAGAAGAGTAAATCCGATTACCACAAACAACACGACAATCCCTCCAAATCACCAAAATCCACCCAAAATCACCGAAATTGACTTTATTTCCCCAATTTATCGGCTTAGCACGTAGTGCTATGGTACTAAGGGGGTACAAAGGGGTGTGTTCGATTGAACAGGAGTAATGTTCTGGCTTAGAATTCTCCCAGAATCCCTATCCCATGACGTTTTTCCCTATTAAGAATAGCACGTAGTGCTATAGGACAAATTTACGCAGAATTCTCTGCTTCTATTTATATATGCAATAGTTTACGTCTATCTGGTCATGTTCCTTTGTTCTAGAGTATACTCCAGTATCGTAGAAGAGCCTATTATTTGGAACAGTTTATCTTATTATTACTATATTTAGCAATTTCGGGCCTATTCTTGTTAGTTCTGACCCTATTCCGTGTACTCTTGTTGTTTCATTTATATAACTAACCAATCAGATTGCTTGATTTCCCATAACCTGTATGCAGAGTTATTTCCCCTTATTAGAACGAAGTTGTATCCGATTCTCAGCACATCTATATCCAATGGCAATGTCCCCGGGCACCCCAATTTAGGCACCCCTTTTTTTAAAAACATATGACCTTCGGCACCCCTTTTTTGTCATATGTGCTTATGTGAAAAAGCACAATGTGACACAATGTGCCCTAGCACATAGGCACCTGATTTATGTGCCGATATGTGCTTATGTGAAAAGGCACAATGTGACACAATGTGCCCTAGCACATAGGCACATACGGGTATTTGAGGATACCTATTGCCTGGTATTGTATTATTCGAGGATACCTACTAGAGAATCCCTTTTTTGTCATAAGTGCTTATGTGAAAAGGCACAATGTGACACAATATGCCCTATCACATAGGCACATGCTTTATGTGCCGATATATGCTTATGTGAAAAGGCACAATGTGACACAATATGCCCTATCACATAGGCACGTACGGGTATTTGAGGATACCTATAGCCTAGTATTGTATTATTTGAGGATACCTATCTAGGATACCTTCTGGAGAATCCCTTTTTGTCATATGTGCTTATGTGAAAAAGCACAATGTGACACAATGTGACCTAGCACATAAGCACATGCCAGTTGTAACAGTCCTCCGGTTAACACGGAGGTCCAATGGCAGAAACATGGCCTGTGTTTGCTATGAGTAACCAGGAGAACCTGCCGTGCTTTGGATGCTATTCGAAATGGAAATTGCGCGCAATTCCTACGCGCAATTAAGCCTAGATAAGCGCACAGTTCATGACAGGACTTCTAGTTTTCACTGTATGGTTATGTACATTATTTCTTTATGATATCAGGCCTGTGTATGGTGGAGAACATAGACTGGGGGTAAACGGTTTTCAAACACTCACCTTGTTGGCCTTGTGTGCATTATGTTTCACACAACATTGCTCATGTGACTTAATTATGATGCTGTGACTCCACTCGGTATCAAAGAGATAGGGATATTCGTTCGTTTCCTACATATTATGTGGCAATGCTCCCATCCCAATTCGTTGACGGTCCCCACAAATCGAAGTCACAGAGTCTCCATTTCTGCACCGATCTAACTCAGGCCACTTTGCGTCTGTATGCCCATCTACTGACCTACTACTAGTTCAACACTCGAGTCTCATTGGTACCTGAGGACCTCGTAATAAATTGTAGATACTTCACCCTAAAATGAGGGGGCGCGGTGGTGTTGCGGTGACCGGTTCTCGTCAGATCACCGAAGTTAAGCAACGTCAAGCCTGGTTAGTCCTGGGATGGGTGACCATCTGGGCGATCGATTCGGACTCCCGTGTTGTGTCCTTAGGCAAGGCACTTCACCCCGATTGTCCACGTGGGGGCACGATGACGCCGTGTACTAAGGCGCACTGTACGTCGATGGTGCGCATGTCTTCAACCAATCTAACCCTGCCTGTGCTGCAGTGCGGAGTTACGATGTTGGGGATCTGGCAGCTGCTCGTCGTTGTTCGGTGGTACTCTCCGGGTACTCCGGCTTCTCCCACCCGTAAAACTGTCACCGACACGATATGACCTTGGCTGCTAAAACTGTCGGTAAAGCCTAATAAATAAATAATAAATAAATAAATACCCTAAAATGAACCGCCCCTATCCCACCCTTCTCGGCTCATCCACTCTCCTATTCCCCAATCTAATTTGTTATCTATATTTCCTTGGTTCCTCTGGTCGGGACTCACTGAGACCTAAAATCTCTTCAGTCTCTAGACATTTCTCCCAATGGGCGGCCATGCTACTACCCCCCACTGATTAATACTGACACAGTGGTTGGCATGCTACCACAATACAAACTATGGAACAATCAGATTCTAGTATCTGACAGCATACATTGAACTCAACATAGGGCTGCATGATATATTGATAAACCGATATATACCGGTATTCAACCCAATATCGATTGAATACCGGTGTAATTACAAAAATATTGGTTTATCGTCAATATTTATTTACCCACAATTTAAATGTAGACCCGAATGAATAATATTATCCCTTTATCCAAGGAATCGTCTGCCTGTGCCCTCGTAATATACAAATTCAGCAGTTGAAAAAATAATTTTCAAAAATTTCAACAAAACTATATCATGTGACCCCTCATTGGAACGAGCTCGTTGAGCTCGTTCCAATGAGGGGTCACATGATATAGTTTTGTTGAAATCTTCGGGGAAAATCTGATAAATTAATTTTGAAAATAATAAATTTTGACATCGTCTGCGTTGAGTAAAGGTGTTTCGAACCGCGCCATCAAGGCATGCTAATTCGTTCCGACTGTGATGCCTCAAGTCTCAATTGTGGTACAAGTGTTCATATATCTGAACAGTTTTCGATATACCGGTATACCGCGGTATTTTTTTTGAATACCGATACCGGTATTCAGTTTTGAATATCGTGCAGCCCTAACTCCACACCTACACGAAAGCAGGCCTTTGTTCCGTCTCATTATTTGTTACTTTGAAGTCTCATTAATCTTTATTCATATGGCTGATCTTAACCTAAAATGATTTAGTACTTGTACTGACTGTGACGTGAAAGAAGAGACCAATCTACCTCTCGTAGACTGTAGACTACAACTCATAAGTAGGAGTATCCGTGGAACTCCGTGAAACTCCCTGAACAGAGTCTAAAATGTATCACTACGGGCGTTTAATTCACCTTCCTGTGATAGGCAATACATGTTATGTGTGGCAATAGTATATACAGTACAGCCGTTGTGGACTGGTCACTTTCCACGGGTGGGCAATATTTCCACGGACGCTATAATATTAAATTCCAAACACTAATTATAGGAATAATCATCAAGAATTTAATTAATGAAGCACCGGGTTGGTAATTTTGCTGATGATGATTTGTATTACGTGGTAAACGCATGCGTGGGCACCTGTCCACGGCGACTCTACTATACATTGGAGGGCATGGCACTTCCATGACTCGTTGAACATATAGAGAATTATTTTCTTTTAGTCCGCAAGTCAGGACAAGCACCAAACCTCGTCCACATATTGCGCAAGGATCCACGGGAGGTTCAAACGTTGATTGAATAGTTGTTAAACCGCATAAAGGGATTATCAAACTACATGTTATTGCAAACCAAAGACTCTCACGACTGCAAACATGCCTCCACCATCGGACCCCTATTTCTTTAAGTAGTAATACACACCCGAAGAAGTTGTGCAGTTGAGGACGGACAAACAACACTAGAAGCATCATAAAGCTCGTAATATACAATGAAAGTTGCAAGTTGCGTTACCATAGTTACCTTTTAATGAATACTAACTTATATTTCAATTATTACCCATATTTTGTTGTTAAAATATGGGTATGGCGGGCAATATACCTCAAATAACCAAATTATAGACGATGTAAGTGTGTATTTCTATTTTCTATTTTGATAACGAATAAATGGTATGACTGACATTACGATTAAAATGTGTAACCAATGTGGTGAATGTCAATAATGCAATATTTCTCTCTTACGATTATTTTCACACATATACAGTACGTGGAGAGTGTATTATCACTAAATCACCCGCAGAGTGGATATTCCACCCAAGCAAAAAATGCAAATTTGTCGCAAACCTGACCAGCATAAGCAAAGTTTCAGCCAATGGACCTCCGGGCTAAACCCGGAGGTCCATTAGCTGAAACATTGCTTGTGTTTTTTGTTGATATGTACAAAATTTGAAAGTTATAGCTCGGGTGATAACTCCACTCCGCGGGTGATTTAGTTACAATCCACACTCCTCGTATCCACACTCCTCGTACTGTACAGTACGGCCATCGTGGTCAAAATCCACGCGTGGGCAATATTTCCACCCATTCGTTAACAGTGAATCTCTGACATAAAACAACGGCATCGCCCTTAAAAGTTTCAATGAAAGTAGCACCGGGTACGATCCGGGTACGACCCGGTGGCACAGGGTACGACCCGGTGGCACAGGGTACAACCCAGTGCTTCTTTCACTGAATATTTCCTGACAACTACTGATTATTGATTGAGAAAAACGCCCATGGACAACAATGCACATGCGTGCATTTTCCCCAGCGGCTGTACTGTATGAGTCCATGAAATCACGTTATACCCAAGCTTGGGGGCGTGGTGGCTCAGTTGTTAGAGGTGCAGGCTGCAAGCCGAGAGGTCCTCGCTTCGAATCCCACCGCGTTGTGTCCTTGGGCAAGACACTTCGCCCCCACTGCCCACGTCGGGGCACGGTGACGCTTTGTACTAAGGCGTACTGCACGTCGATGGTGCACATGTCTTCAACCAATGCTAACCCTGCTTGTGTGGAGTTAGTATGTTGGGGAGCTGACAGATGCTCGCCGTTGCTCTGTGGTTCTCTCCGGGTACTCCGGTTTCCTCCACCCGCAAAACTGTCGTGGTCATGATTAGCCATTGTGCAGAAATATGTGACCTTAAACACCAATAAATAAATAAATAAATATACCCAAGCTTGCCTCCCGAAAGATGATGTGAATTGCACAAGCATCAATTTTCAGAATTCTTATACAAGATTTGTTACTTTTTGTAACGTAAACTTGGGAAGTACGTTACACATAAAATTTTAATTTTGACAACATTTATAATAACCAAACCCTCACATATTATGTGGATTTATTCCATTCATTAGGATTTAACCCTTTACCCAACGCAGAAGATATCAAAATGTATTATTTTAAATATCATTTTTTAAATTTTTTCAAACAATTTCAACAAAACCATATCATGTGACCCCTCTTTGGAACGAGCTCGACGAGCTCGTTCCAAAGAGGGGTCACATGATATGGTTTTGTTGAAATTGTTCGAAAAATAATATTTTTCAGCTGCTGAATTTGCATGTTACGCGGGCGTGATGCGGGCGATTTGTTGGGTAAAGTGTTAAAATTATTTTCTGAATAATTTTGTGTCTTGCTTTACAATGATCAAAAGTGTGAAACGGTAACGTACGTAAAATAGCTGTAACGTACAAACGCCCCAACCACCAGATAAACAGAAAACGGCATTTGGTAGCCATTACCACATAGTATTAGAAAAACAGGGTGTAGACAATTTCCCCTGAGGTCGGGGAACAGGAGTTATTGGTCGATCAAAGTCTGATTACCTCGTGCATTGCTGTTTTGGGGGAGTTTTATAATGTGTTTTTTATTGTGCATGTTACAGTTATGGCAATATTTCAGTTCATGGGCATCCAGGTTGAACATCGAAGTCCATTAGCTCAAAATCTGATAGTGCATGTTAATCTTTTTCACAGAATATAAGTAAGCTATTACTTTGGGTATTAACTGCTGATTATCTCGTTGCCATAGTGTCTTATTTATAGCAAAGAGTCCAACGTATTTCACAGTATTTAGTGAAGATTGATACGTTTTTAATTTCCAGCGATTATTTTATTTATCAAATAATTTTAGACGAAAACGAGGTGCGCGTGAGTAAGTAGTCTCTCTTGCGAAAGCCTGATGATGCTGCGATTGTTGCTTAGTGCCCAGTCTAACTCTCGGCGCTGCAAATGAACAGTCGAGAAAGCTTTCGTTGCGCGAGAACGCCAGGCTATTATTGACATAGAACTGTGTGACAAACTTAATATGTATTTATGTATTGATGTTTAAGGTCACATATTTATGCACAATGGATATTCATGACCGTGGCAGTTTTACGGGTAGAGGAAGCCGGAGTACCCGGAGAGAACCACCGAGCAACGACGAGCAGCTGCCAGCTCCCCAACATCGTAACTCTCGGCTTGCAGCCTGCACCTCTACCTACTGAGCCACCGCGCCCCCTGTGTGACAAACTTAAACCGTTGACGTAGTTATGGTGTTTGCACATTGGACACAATGTGAACTTTGCGAGCGCAGCCGCTCTAATCTAAGCAGAGCTACATTGTGGGGATATCTGTATGAACAAACGAGTATTGTAGGTTATTTTACTTCATTGTGTATAAGTATTATTCACCTGAAGGAGGTTAAAAGCCTATTTTTAGATTTAACCTCACAATGATCTGTCCAAATATTTCTGAAAATATCATTTGTAATGGGGCAATAAATCGCACGCTGTGGGTTTGTACAAGTTAATAACAACCCCACGAGGAGGCGATATACTTACGAAACTATAACTTTACAATGATTTTGATAAAGGAATGAGCATAATGTTGCTATTGTCGGTAGGTCCATTCAAAAATAATTACATATCTGTCTTCTCAGTTTACAAACTTCGACACGCTGTTATACCTCAGACTTGAGCCTCGTTTTGCAGTTAACACATGTATTGAATGCACTGAGGCTTATGTACAAAAACATCACATCACTGTCTGTAATTTTGTCGCAACGAATCCAGGACCAAGAAAAATCCCTGACAATTTTTTAAGAGTGTGACTACATTAATTAAGAGTGCAACGCAAATATAATGACAAGTTTAGACAATTGTTTCTACCTGAGCTGTCCACTTTAGAGAACTATATTTGTTACCGGATCCTGTTTTACCACTAATGAAGAACTTGTTTACCACAGTGAACAAGCACTGGAACTGCTCCACTTCCAACGGGAGATGGAAATCTAATATACTAAAAGAAGAGACCCTTTTGCTTCTAGAATCCCCTTCGCTTTTCTATCGCAGAGAATGTTTTTCCAAGTGGTGACCACACGTACCGCAGCTGGTAATTGTCAAGTATCAGAGGCTGAAGATCTTTATTTTTCTGTGAAACTAAGGAAAACAGGAAAAATTCCAATGTAATCTGAGGGAATACTGGGTATAAATTTTAAAGATGATGTCACACGGGTATCTATTTTAGCTGTGCAAACTTGTTACTTTTCACAGTCTATCTGCAGCTTGGAGTCATCAACAATTATATTTTCAAAATAATTCTCGTGAACTGAATAAATCAAAAAGTGTAAAAGAAATCGAACGGAGACTTTCCAGTAACTTACAATCAATAAGCAGACGACTTCACTTTTTTGGAAATAGTGCCACAGTTAACCTCTGATTTACTAGTTTTCATTTTAAAACATGATACATATACATTATCATGACTATGTACATGTCTTGTAATTTCTATCAGAGTCGAGGTTGTGTTTACAATCGGATTGCAACCATCACGTCAGGGCTTGTTGCGATCCGATTGTAAACACGACCGAGAATCTGATACAAATTACAAGACATGCTACATGGTGATGATAATACATTTATACAATCCCGTTACATGAAGCCCGTTTACCTCATTTTTCAGTTCAAATTGGATTGAAACTGATCAAAATTTTTAATTTCAGGAACTATATTTTAATGCGTAAAAACAGTGCGTATATGTGATAGTGCGGTGTTTACCAGAAGTTGAATCTGTCTGATACGGAATCGGAACGGAGGGGGGGGGGGGGGGGGGGGGCTGATACAAACTATTTTTTCAGAGCTTTTGGGCGCAAATTAATTTGATTGTTAGATAAAGAATCACGGTTAAACTTAACAAGAGTAAACGTGAATGGAAACTGGCCATCGCCGTTTCTGATTTCCTTACTCTATCGTGAAATTTACTCGCTTCCCCTCAATATAGCACAGGGCGCAACAGATCAGAATATATTTATTCATTTCTTCATCATCACCGCCTTTTTCGTAATTCCGCACTTTTTCGAGGTTCATTCTAGTTATTTCAACACGAATAACAGCAACAATAAGATGTACAGTGGCGAAATCAAATCAAGCAGTCATATTTCTAAAAAAAAAAAACAGTAGAACTTATTTCGTACCACTAGCACAACCGGAAACGAATTATTAAATGATCGGAAAGACAGTTTTCTTTCTTTTATTATTATTTCAGAAAAATTCCTCTTTAAAAGACATTGACTTATCGTGGAATGGGTTTGCTGACATTGGTATCAAGCCGTTATCAAAAGCTTTAGAAGTTAACACCGCTCTACAGAGATTAAACATATCAAATAACCGAATTACAGATGCTGGATGCAAGATTCTCGGAAGGTCGCTGAAGAAAAATAACACTCTGCATTACCTAGCGGTATGTCTTTTAACGATACAATGCCAACTCGTAAAGACTATAACACATTTCAAAGTTTAATTTGAATCCTCTGAACCTAGCCTTGCTGTCAAACAAAGACAACCCTTAAAACTGAATTCATGTTCAAAGTGAAACGTACACTCATTGATTTTGACGCAATGGATCGTTGTGTCAAAACTTTTATCAGTCGATTGTTGTTTCAGTTTGAACATTGGTTTCCGTGTGTATAGAAGTTGCACTTGCTTTAACCCTTTACCCAACACAGACGACATCAAAGTTTATTATTTTAAACATAATTTTTTTCACATTTTTAGAAAAATTTCAACAAAACCATATCATGTGACCCCTCGTTGGAACGAGCTCGACGAGCTCGTTCCAACGAGGGGTCACATGATATGGTTTTGTTGAATTTTTTTGAAAAATAATATTTTTTCATCTGCTGAATTTGCATATTTCGCGGATGCGGGCGATTCGTTGTGTAAAGGGTTAACCCTTAACCCGTGAATCAGTGAAGCGGTGGCTGAGTGGTTAGAGAACTGTACTTCAAACCGAGAGGTCGATGGTTCGATCTTGATCAGCTTTGTTGTGTCCTCGGGTAAGATACTAAATCCCGATTGCCTACGTGAGGACATTATGGCGTTGTGTGTTAAGGCGTACTGTACCTCGATGGGGCAGTACTTGTCTTCAACCGCTGGCAATTCAGCTAGTGTAGAGTTATCACGTTCAGGAGCTTAACAGTTGCTCACCGCTGCTCGATCATTCCTCCCGGGTACTCCAGCATCCTCCACCCGTAAAACTACCCGACGCGATATTACTCTAACTGTTGAAAGTGTCATTTAATGAAACCTAACGAATCGAACAGATCCATCCTCATCCACCCGCGTACGAATCGAACAGACCCATCCTCATCCACCCCCGTATGAATCGAACAGATCTATCCTCATCCACCCGCGTACGAATCGAACAGATCCATCCCCATCCACCCCCGTACGAATCGAACAGATCCATCCTCATCCACCCGCGTACGAATCGAACAGATCCATCCTCATCCACCCGCGTACTTTACAAATTGAGCAGTTAATTTCTTTTCACAAAAATTTATTTTGTTTTTTTTCACAACATTTTAACAAAACCAGATCATGTGACCCTCCTTATTGGAACGAGCTTGCCGAGCTCGTTCCCATGAGAGGTAACATGATCTGGTTTTGTTGAAATGTTGTGAAAAAAAATAATTAAAATAAACTTTGATATCGTATGCGTGGGGTAAAGGATTAAAGCAAGGCCTTAATTTGAGGTATCGAAAAGAAAGATCATTAATTTTTATTTGATTGCATCGCTCACAACGCTTGCAGCGCACTCGATCTGTAACTGCATAATTTATTTTCTCTTGTAGAAACTTTGTTTGTCGCCTAATGCAATGTTCACACCACTCGCATTGCAATGTGACGGACGGCGAGGGGAGGGGGGGAGGGGGGGGGGGGGTCTGTCGCCCCGCAACAAATATTGTTGGGAATTTAGAATTCCGTTGGATTTTTATAACTTAGACGATGTTTAGTTCATTCTAAACGTAAATGAAAGTTGTCCATATACATTTTGGCTTCCAGGTGATCAAGAGGACTTTTTGACATCCATATATGAAAGAATATTCGAAGTTACGTGTGGACTCTCCATTTAGTATTGGGTTGGGTGCATCCCTCATAATATAGGGGATGACAAGGCCGAACGCACAACATACACAATAAAAGAGCATTTTAACTGGTAGAGTGCTAAATTATTTTGGCCATCAAATCTTGTACACATGTCTTTGCCTTGTTACAATTTATTGGAGAGTGCCTATGGACACTCTCCAATAAATTATAACAATGCAAACCTTTACAGACTTATTAATATCACTTCAAAGATAATATCAAAGCACATCCACTGAATATGAGCCTTGAAGCTGGGGTACCTGCACTCCAGAATAAAGCCCAAATATGAGCTTCCAGCACTCTACCAGTTAAGGGGACATTCCACTTAATATTGAGCTGGGTGCACCGCTCATAACATGGTAGCCTGGCCGGCAGGTAATTTCAGGAATAACCGCAAGATTTGCAACAAGATTTAGTACACAGTGCTTCATTAATAAAAAATTTTATGCTTATTCCTATAATTAGCGTTTACACTCTAACATTACTGCGACCGTGGGGATATTGCCCACCTGTTGAAAGTGACCATTCCACGGCGGTCCTACTGTATTCATCAGAAGGAAAGAATCCATAAAGGGTGTGGGTGGTTGGGGTGCTCCCCAGCTGCCCCGTTTTCACCACCACTACCCTTGTCTGGGATGACATTAGTGCACCGGTTCGCTCGAATCGTATCTAGAAATGAATCAGGCTAAGGGTTCGAAAGCGAATCGAATCTCGAATCGAAGTCACTTCCCAATTGTTTCGATACCACTGCCGCCTTACTGGAACTGACTGTCTTTCATGTGCCTTGAGTAACAATATTCGTACAGGTTAGACTACTTCGTACCATCAAACCGCAGTACAAGTAGATGGACCAGTCACTTGTATCCGAAAGGTTGAGCAATTTATTGATATGGCAGTCAAAGGTATTCCGTGTATAACTTCCGACATTGGGCAAGTATATAGACCCGATGGCAAGATACTTTCATTGATAAAAGCCTATAGCACGGGGTTCTTATGTACTGGCATTCATATTATTCGAAGCTACAGTACAGCCGCCGTGGACCGGTCACTTTCTACGGGTGGGCAGTATTCCCACGGGCGAAATAATATTGGATTCCAAACACTAATTACAGGAATAATCATCAAAAATGTCATTAATGAAGCACTGGGTACAACCCGGTGCTTCTTTAATTAAACTTTTGATGATGATGAATTTTAGTACCCGGTAAACGCATGCGTGGACATCCCTGCCTCCAAGTGGATTACGACCTGTCCACGGAGATCGTACTGTATCGCTTTGAATGTATCACTACTAAAAGTGTTTGGACATTTTGTGTTCTTAACATTCTCGTTAACTTAGCAACGGGGCTACATTCAAACGAGAATTGACCAGGTATCAACAAAGTGGACGATGAAAAGCCCATATAACGCCCCATGAGTGGAAGTGCTTTAGCATTGCAGATGGCGCCTTTTTCCACTCATGTGGCGATATATTCTGCAAAGTAGACGGAACGCGTCTCTGCTATCATTTCGTATGACATTGTTTTAGGAAGTTTTCTACTGGATTTGTGTTATTAGAATGGATAGGTACAATTTCTTTCACAGAAAACTGCAGGATTCTCATTCTCTTGAGGAAGTCGACAATAAAAGATTCAAACGGAATTTAACCAGATATCACCCAAGAAAAAGGGCGTAACAACCGTTACTTATTCCTAGTTCCTTATTCGACATTCGTTGTCAACCGATTATATCGGTTGATAACGAATGCCGAATAAGGAACTAGGAATATGTAACGGTTGTCACGTCGGTCAAGGAAAGGCAATGCATCGTTCCTCGGGTCGAAAAAGGGGCCATGTCCAATGATTCTGCATTGTAGATGGCGTCTTGCTCCACCAAAGTAGAGATGTAAAGTTGACGTAACGTGATCTCCTCTGTTAATTTTTTAGAAATTGTCCGACTTGATTTGTGTCAAGTCGTTCCACAAAACACTCCAGAATGAGTTGTGTTATCTCCAAAAAGTTGATAATAAAGAAAAGTATGAAACTCGAAACTCTCCGAAGTTGAATTTTTTTTAATAATCCAGATAGTTTCGTATCAGTGAAAAGATTCGAAATCAAATCATCTTAGAACATTCGCCGAGCCTAAGATTACATTTGTTCACAATCTGCTCTATCCCGGGTTCTAAACAACATGAATATGTAGAAAAAATGTGATGAATGTGCAAAAGAGGCCATAATAATAACATATGATAATAACAATGATAAAAAGATAAATTATTTTATTCTGTAATATATAATCATCCTTTTTTTATTTCTATTACCAATAAGTTATCTAAAATAAATGAAATAAATTTAGTTTCTTTAAGACCTATTTCTTAAGGTGGAGTAATTGATTTGTTGTTGTTGTTGTTTACAAAATAGTGATTTGGTCGGCAAAGACTATTCATTTCCCTCGATTTTACAGATCAATCAGAACCCTGTATCGGATGCGGGAGTGATGTTCATACTGAATGGAATAAAAGACAATCAGGAAAGTGCTCTTGGAGTTTTAGATATAAAGGTAAAACCTAAAAGAGTGTGAAAAACACTTTAATCTATTAGTATCCAAATAAGATTCCTTCTCTTTTTCATTTGTGTGACTGGCTGTGTGTGCGACTTAAGTCCCGGAATCAAATCGAGGCTCGAGAGAAAGAACGTGATTACCAGCAAGTGCGAATATATATGTTGGCCTCTGAGGCGGGGATGTCCCGCCTGAAAACATTGTGAGGGATATTACCTCCTAAGTCTTACAAGTACCACTCGTTATGACGCTGGACATGGTGTTACACAACCGATGAAGATGTCAATGGACTTTGTAATATAATAAATATTTTTTTCTGAGATGGACTGGATTTTAATAGATCAGTATAAATACAGTACATGGAGAGTGGATTGTAACTAAATCACCCGCGGAGTGGGGTTATTACCCACGCTATAACTTTCAAATTCTGTCCATATCGACAAAAACACAAGCAATGTTTCAGCCAATGGACCTCCGGGTTTAACCCGGAGGTCCATTGGCTGAAACTTTGCTGGTGCTGGTTGTGCTTTGCAACAAATTTCCAATTATTGCTCGGGTGGAATCTCCACTGTGCGGGTGATTTAGTGATAATACACTCTCTACGTACTGTATCTTCCACGACACACTTGTTTATCAAGAGTTCCCATGTACATACAGTTGAAACTAGAAGTCCTGTCACAATTAGCGTAGAAAATGCTCGTTAGTTAATGATCTTCTTAAGTACTGCAGAGGGAGCGTGGTGGCTCAGTTGGCAGAGGTGCAGGCTGCAAGCCGAGAGGTCCGCGGTTCGAATCCCACCTGCGGCAACCGCGTTGTGTCCTTGGGCAAGACACTTCATCTCCATTGCCCGCGTGGGGGCACGATGACGCCGTGTACTAAGGCGTACTGCACGTTGATGGTACGCATGTCTTCAACCAATCTAACCCTGTCTGTGCTGCAGTGCGGAGTTACGATATTGGGGAGCTGGCAGCTGCTCGTCGTTGCTCGGTGGTTCTCTCCGGGTACTCCGGCTTCCTCCACACGTAAAACTGTCACGGTCATGATTAGCCATTGTGCATAAATATGTGACCTTAAACATCAATAAAAAATAAAAAAAGTACTAAAGAAGAATGAAATAGTCTGAAATACACAAGAGCGTTTTCGCTGTGCAATACAAAATATAATAGGTTATTAGCGATATCGGTAGTGATATCACTAACTGAACCGATCAAACAGTAAGAAAATATTACGACTACAGTATGTGGAAGGTGGATTACCACTAAATCGCTGTGGCGTGGATTCTTCACTTAGTAATTATTCACAATTTCTGAGGACAAAACACAAGAAGCTCTTGCAAACTTTCGTCACACAGACCACCAAGTTGCACCCGGTGGTCCATGTGATGAAAGCTTGCAAGTGTTCCTTGTGCTGTTATGAACAATTATAAATACTTTTCCAGTGGAGAATATATGGCGATGCGATTAATTAGTAATCCACACTCATCATTCTGCATATGTTGTAAAAATTTAATATATCACATGGAACGTAGTTAATTTCGACGTAACAACCCATGTCTTATTTCCTGATTATCAACTAGTGTCTAATCGGCACGTGGTCCCATAGCAGCAGCATTGTATTCTTGTGCGTTGTTCACATGGCGTCAATTACGACAACAGGGGCAAGTAAATCGCATTCATGACGTCATGGTGTAAAGCGTCTGAGCCAACGAACTGATTGTCGGTTGTTTTGGGAGAATTTAGCGACAATGAATTAAATAAAAAGTGTAAAAAACATTCGAAAATTCATGTCATATACAGAATCTTTAACTCGTGATGTTTGGATATAAGATTCTTTGAAACTCGTTTGATGAATTCGATTCACAATTCGCCTAAAGGCTCGTTGTGAATCAAATTCATCAAACTCGTTTCAAAAAATCTTATATCCAAACATCACTCGTTTGAGATTGTCTCTATCTATTTACGTCATTACATTTATTCCAGCGGTGGTTAGGAATGATGTTAATGATCACTATTTACTAATATATAATTGCACAGAGTTGGGCATGCTGTTTTTCGACAGGAATTGAGTTACGCTAATGTTGCAGTTTGATAGGAACAAAGGCGCACTTACTCGGCGCGCTATTTCTTCTAAAATAGTGCAATACACAGACACGTGACTTCTCGTTTCAACTATGGTATATCAATCACCTCAAAAATAAGAAAGGAAGAAATATTAACATTAGATAGGGAACACTAAAAATTTAAAGCGCCAGTAAAATATATATATAAAGTACTACTAAACCAAAAATATCCCCAGTGTTTAAGTAAAGGTCAAGAAAAATGGGGAAAAAACACTAAAAACTGGTAAAAGATATAAACTGGTTAAAAATCTTTAGACGTATTAACAAGTTAACAATTGACACAAAATTACATAACTTTCAGTATAAATTTGTACACAGAATTGTGCCAAACAATAAAACACTTCAGATTACGGAAGTAATAAATAGTTGACTTTGCGATTTTCGCACTTCGCAAATACAGATTCTTGAACACCTCTATTCGTACACGACTTCTGGCAAAAAGTTCTAAACTCTTTTAATTCCCACCCCAGAAATCAAATAGAAGATAAAATCAATTGCACAATGTCAGAAGTGCTGCTTTCCACAAACATAACAGATAATGAAGTCAATGATAACGATAGTCTTGATAGGGCCCAAACATTTTTTTCTAGTTCTCGCAAAATACTGTACCCATTGCTTTCACCCATTCAACCTGGTACTAAAACGTACAGAAATATTAGAAAAGCATGCTGCGATAGATAAAAATATATATGAGAAATATCCACGAAAATGGGAAAAGATAAAATTTACCCGATGGCATGGAAGTGTCTTCAAATAGCGAATAAAAACCTGAGATTACATATATATATACTGTACATATACACACACACACATACATATGCATGTATGTATATGTATATGTGTGCATGTATATGTACAGTATTATTATCATTTCGACAACGGATGGGATGCAACTCACAACTCACAAATTGCTAGCACAAATAGTACAAGTAATATATATGTTATCTTTCTCTACCTGAGCATATCAAAGCACGCCCCCTCCCCCAACACCCGATTACCAATATCTCCATGATTTACTCCCTAAATCCATATTATATATATGGTAACTATCAAATAAGTTGATTGAATATAATATTCTTTAAATTCTACCAAACTGTGTAAAAAAACTCCCAGATGCCAGCCACGGGCAATTGTAGGGAGTTGCTGTCAATATCGTGGCATATCATCTTCTTGTAAATAAAATATATATAAAAAAATTGAAAAAAAAAACAAACAAGTATTTGCATAATAGCCCGATAAGTATTAATCCTTTGAAACCGAGCGGCCGTTTTTCCGGCCAAGAACATGATACGTCATAACGTCATTATATAGGATGGCTGTTCAGTAAATATGTGGGGTAGACCAATTAATATTTTCAACGTGCAGCCCCAAGGCTGCACGTTGAAAATATTGATTTGTCTACCCCAAATAATGAATATGGAGGGAGCGCGGTGGCTCAGTAGGTAGAGGTGCAGGCTGCAAGCCGAGAGGTCCTCGGTTCGAATCCCACCTGCGGCAACCACGTTGTGTCCTTGGGTAAGACACTTCATCTCCATAGCCCTCGTGGGGGCACGGTGGCGTTGTGTACTAAGGCGTACTGCACTTCGATGGTGCACTTGTCTTCAACCAATGCTAAGACTGCTTGTATGGAGTTAGTATGTTGGGGAGCTGACAGTTGCTCGCCGTTGCTCGGTGGTTCTCCCGGGTACTCCGGCTTCCTCCACCCGTAAAACTGTCACGGTCATGATTAGCCATTGTGCATAAATATGTGACCTTAAACACCAATAAATAAATAAATAAATAATGAATACGGACTCTTCTAATTACTGCCATTGAACTGACATGGACGATACCAATAGAGTTGAAATGGTTAATAATTATGTTCTTCACAATTGCTGCTCATTGCAGTTTATCGATCTACAAATCTCATTTACAATTAGAGTTGAACGTGTATTGCGTCATTGTGGGCTGCAATCCACACTTTCCCTGCATCGGAATGAAACATTGACAGTACCCACCGAGTTAACTATGGTATGGCGTGCTGGAAATTTAGCATGAGAAAACTATGGAACCGTAGAGTGGACCCTTTTGCAGTGTTTCCGTTTAACCATGTGCGTGCAATTGCATCGCCGTGCAGAAGAGAAAATCCTACCTCGCTCTTTGTCTTCATTCTGATGTAACCATCCGTTGATGTCGATGTCAGCGTTTGATCCACTATATATTTCTTTTTTCAGGACACTCCAATATTCCCAGAAGCGTTTGATGTAATTGACTGGATTAAAGCTCGAAACGAAGACTTTAGAATCATTTACGGTGGACTCTTAAGATCAAAAAGTTGTATTCCCAAACTAGAACGGCGGAGTAATACAGTGTTATGAGTTGGACAGGAGCACTGCCGCCTTATAAGGTTGTTGGGAAACAATTTATTCCAGCCTAACATGACAACCGAGTAAGAAAACTACCAATTAGGAGACAGAATAAATCACACCGAATTTTGTGCAAAGAAGGAAGCTTCTCGATACTACACACAAACCAAACTGAAATAGATCGTTGTGTACAAATTACATTCACAGATTGTATGCATGTTTCCGTTAGTATATTGGAGTTAGTCTCAGTTTAATATTTTACAGGGTTGTTTCAATAGCATTTTATCAAGGTCCAAATTAGCAAATTAGAAGCAACACGCTTTATCTTAATTCCATATCGAGGAGAAATATCGGCAGTATTTGCTTTATCCTATCGCGCAAAACTCTCTCTCTCTCTCTCTCTCTCTCTCTCTCTCTCTCTCTCTCTCTCTTCTCTCTCTCTCTCTCTCTCTCTCCAGTATTCACAGGCTAACAAAAATTATAGAATTTAGTTTTGACGCAACGAAGCGTCTCGTCATGATAGGTAGCAATGATTTATTTTTTTCTGTTTCTAATTGCCGGTTAGAATCCGAGTAGTCAGTCTGCCTGCTGAAAAAGAGATGCAGGAGTTCCTGGCAAGACAATGTGACCAAATTGTAAGCTAAAATAGACTCGTTTTCAAACTTTGCATCGCTCACCGTGTGCAATACATTTACCTGTGACATCCTTAAATTATTTTTAATTGATAGTTTGGAAAGTGGTTATCTGATATATGGCTACAAATAGCTATTGTTTGATGTGTACATAGATATAGGGATCAGCGAATAACAATTTTCGTTTTCAAATCGAATCACGAATCGAATCGTGTCTCTGATATCGATATCGAATCGAATCTCGAATCGAATCTTAAAAGAAAAAGTTCTTTCATATTGCACCAAACGGAAGTTTCCGAACACTGTGATGACCCTTACAAGACTGAGTGAACACCTTAAACACCAATAAATAAATATTCTCTGTAGCACCGTCACTGAAACCGCTAGCCCTATTATCCATAGTTTTAATTGTTGAAGGCTTAACGTGTTACTATTCACGTTCTTAAGAACGTGAATAGTAACAAGTTAAGTCTTCAAAAACTAAAACTAGGCAAAATGTTCTGGGCAGAATTCACTACTTACCTAACAATTAAATATTGTCACTGACTCAATTAAATATGAAATTGAATTAAGCCTACATGAATGAATTGTCTAATGACAATTTTATCCATTTTGTGTAGGAAATGTAACAAATTGAAGTTAGTAAGAGAGATTCGAAAAAATCGAATCCTGAGACTGATTCGCGATCGATCTCGAAGCAGACGAATGGTATCGATATCGAATCGAATCTAGAACATTCGCAGGACCCAACATAGATAGTCTCGTTAATATAGTTCAATATAAACAATGTATGTGAGTGCTCAGAGGTTTCCTCCATCAAACTACAACAAACTGAAATTATTCAGGATTTGAAATTTCTCTTTGTTTTTCATTATTTTTTTTTTTTATTCTCTCCTCCCCTTCTCTCCACCCTTCCATCCCTCTGCTTCTCCCCACCCGCCCGCTCGTCCGTGCGCGCCTTCCTTTCACCCATGTTGTAAGCTAAAGATAGACTCGTTTGCAAGCTTTGCATCGCTCGCCGTTTTACCTGTGACATCACTCAATTATTTTTGAATGGTGGTTCAGAAAGTAGTGCTTTTTGTATGGTATAATGCTTCAGATAGCTATCGTTTAACCCTTTACCCAACGCATCAAAATGTATTATTTTAAGTATCATTTTTTAAAAAGTTTCAAAAAATCTCAACAAAACCATATCATGTGACCCCTCGTTGGAACGAGCTCGTCCAGCTCGTTCCAACGAGGGGTCACATGATATGGTTTTGTTGAAATTCTTTGAAAACTAATATTTTTTCAACTACTGAATTTGCATATTACGCGGACGGATGCGTGCGATTCGTTGGGTAAAGGGTTAACAGGTGCATAGATAGGTTAATTTTGGTTGAAGAAAAACCTTCCATGTGAGTTCTCCTCCATGTGGTTTCTTCATTAAAATACAACAAACTGAAATTATTCAGGATCTGAAATTTCTTTCTGTTTTTCACTTGTCTTTTTTATTCTCTCCTGCCCCTTTCTCCATCATTCCCGCTCTCTGTCGCTCCACCTCCTCTAACCCGTCTATGTACCCTTTTCACCCTCACATCCCCAATCCATCCTCTCCCTAACAACTCCACTCTCCCCTCTCTCTATCTGTCTGCCTGTCTGCCTGTCTGTCTGTCTGTCTGTCTGTCTGTCTGTCTGTCTGTCTGTCTGTCTGCCCCTGCCTGTCTGCCTGCCTGTCTGTCTGTCTGTCTGTCTGTCTGTCTGTCTGTCTGTCTGTCTGTCTGTCTGTCTGCCTGCCTGTCTGTCTGTCTGTCTGTCTGTCTGTCTGTCTGTCTGTCTGTCTGTCTGTCTGTCTGTCTGTCTGTCTGTCTGTCTGTCTGTCTGTCTGTCTGTCTGTCTGTCTGTTTCTGCCTCTGTCTCTCTCTCAAAACATTTCACTGAATAATTAAAAATTTCATTTTTGTCTCTGTCTGTCTGACTCTCTCTCTCTCTCTCTCTCTCTCTCTCTCTCTCTCTCCTTTTCAAAACATTTCCCTGAATAATTAAAAATTCCATTCTTGTCTCTAAAACATAGCTATAACCCATCATTTGAAAGGTCTCGGCGAGCAAGTTCCCATAAAAAATTATAAACTATGTTTTGAATGCATAGAATTTGAGTGGCGATTTTTGAGAACTGGGCTGGTCGCTTATTGGGAATTCCCTAGGGCCCTGAAGGTAAGCCAACTGACATATTCTCGTTATAACACAGACCAGTCGGTGTGTGGACAAATGCCTCTGATCCGAGGATTTTTCGTCTTTCCGGTCCGGAAAATCTAATTTTTTCAAAACGGGACCCAACCATGTTCAGCTTCATTGGTTCGACACCATTGGCATTCTCTTGTTATAACACGCAACGCAGAGATAAATGCGTCAGATTTGGGCGTCTTATCCGTCCCGAAGATTAACACAACACTCGGTACTTCGATTTATACCTAAGATGTGACGATTTTGTCTCTTTTAGGCCTAATTGTCAGTATTGCTTCCTGACCTTGGGTTATGTTGCGATGTAAATTCTTTCCTTACTGCAGTACAGTCGCCGTGGTCTGGTCGTAATCTACGCGTGGGCAGTATGTCCACGCATGCGTTGACCAGGGAATAAAAATCGTCAGCAGCCAAATTTTCATTAATGAAGCACCGGGTTGTACCTTGGTTGTACCTGGGTTGTACCTGGGTTGTACCCGGTGCTTCATTAATTAATTTTTTAATGATTATTCCAATAATTAGTGTTTGGAAACTAATATCATTGCGTACGTGGAAATATTGCCCACTCGTGGAAAGTGACCAGTCCACGGTGGCTGTACTGTACGCACTACCCAGAGTGTAGACATACGCCTCAGATACGAGGATTTTCTATCTTTTCCGTCTGGAAATCAACCCTTTCTCACGAACGACCTAACCATGCATGGTCATCTGGTCACGAAAAATCATATACATGTACTATTCAGATCGTCGATAAATACCTCAGATGTGACGATTTTGCCTCTACGCAGGCATAAAAATCAGAATTTATTCCCACGGGGTCGAATCATGGTTATGAAGCAGAGCAATTCATTCGTTACAAACGCTTTACCTGGAGCTTCGACAAATGTTGTTGTACCCGGTGCTTTATTAATTAAATTTTTGATGATTATTCCTATAATTAGTGTTTGCAATCTAATATTATTGCATCCGTTGAAATATTGCCCATCCGTGGAAAGTGACCAGTCTACGGCGGACGTACTGTGTGCTAGGTTTTTTCACTGCCCGGTGGTTCTCTCTTAAAACTATCAAACGGAAATATCGAATATCGCCAATCGTGGTGCAGCCTCATATGCAGTTTTCAACTAACAAAGGCAATACCGTACAGAGTATTAAGGTGGACGGCAAAGCACTGACGACCGGGAGAGTATAGCAGTAGAAACGGTCAAGCATTTGGAGAAGGTAAATGATAGATCATCGGGGGAAGGCATTCCTCCAGAAATGTTTCTGACTCAGTATGCAGGGAAATTGAGGTGGGTGAAAAACGAAATGCAGTCACCAAGTTAAAGAATGGCAAAACAGAAGGTTCTGACGAAATTCCCATCGAGTTTTTAAAAAGAGGAGAGAATCCATTATATGAACATCTTACATCACTATTGAACATGACAATCACAAAGCAAGAGGGACGGAAAGAATGGACGGAAAGTAGGGTAACTTTCATAGACAAAAAAGGAGATACGGAAGTCTTGAATAATTACATAGGAATATTTGTTAGCAGCAATATAGGGAAGGTATAGTAATCACAGAATCCCATATTTTTTTTTACTTTTGGTACACTGTGTAACTTTAATTTAAAAGAATTATTAAACTGCACAATATTAGCATGATCATTGCACATAGCAGATTTATTACTGCACATTTGGAACACTACACGCGTATTTCATTACATGTTGTGGAGGGGTGGTTTCCCTCCTCCCAATTGTTTCCGACTAGTAATAGTTCATAGGCTCAAATCCCGTGTCCAACGGCTCATCGTAACTAATAACCAGTTAAAACAGGAGCGATCAGTCCTTGCGTCACTATAGGCTATATTAAAGCAGGTACTCCACCCCGGTTTTAATTGTTTGTTAATCGGAGGAGAAAATTTGACTAAAATTCAATTATTCTGTAAGAAATACTATTCAGTCCATTGTTCGGAGTTGAATTTGCAGTGTTGGTTGATTGATTTTTCTGACTATTGTTATTTGACCAACATATTTCTAACTCCTTAAATTTAGCCCCCCCCCCCCCTCACACACACACACAATTTAGATATCCTCCACCCCCACCCCCACCCCCACCCCCATCCCTGATTGGAGTGTGGTACAGTACGTGGAGAGTGTATTATCACTAAATCACCCGCAGAGTGGAGATTCCACCCGAGGAATAATTGCAAATTTGTTGCAAGGCATAACCAGCACCAGCAAAGTTTCAGCCAATGGACCTCCGGGTTGAACCCGGAGGTCCATTGGCTGAAACATTGCTTGTGTTTTTTGTCGATATGTACAAAATTTGAAAGTTATAGCTTGGGTGATAACTCCACTCCGCGGGTGATTTAGTTACAATCCACTCTTCACGTACTGTATGTGCTAATTAAATAAGGCTACCAGCACCCCATGCTTCACGACTGTTGAATGCATTTATCCATAAATAAATGTCCAAGAACTCTTGAATGTTTTTAACTATAACCCCAAGTGACTCATATCCCATGTGCATCATCGTTGCATGCCTTCGATGAAGGCATGCCTTGATGATGTAGCTGGAATATGTTTCAGTGGGGACATGACACATGCCTGTCGGGACGAATCAGATTTACATTGCTCATCAATGAGTTCGATTTATTTATTTAATTATTTATTGGTGGTTAGGGTCACATACTTTTGCACAATGGCTAATCATGACCGTGACAGTTTTATGGGTGGAGGAAGCCGGAGTACCCGGAGAGAACCACCGAGATCGACGAGCAACTGTCAGCTCCTCAACATTCTAACTCTGTTCAAGCTCCTCTCAAGAAGGCTTACAGCGGTTGAAGACATGTGCACCACCTTAGAACACGGCGTCATCGTGCCCCCATGTTGGCAACCGGCATAAAGTACCTTGTCCAAGGACACAATGCGGGTCGTCCCGGACGGAGATCGAACTCGGGACCTCTAGCATAGAAGTCCAACATTCTACCACTGAGCCACCGTGCTCCGTTCGATTTATTTATTTATTTATTTATTTATTTATTTTATTTATTTATTTATTTATTTATTTATTTATTTATTTATTTATTTATTTATTTATTTATTGGGGTTTAACGTCACATTCTACAAGGATCACCGACACAACGCAGTTAACCCTGGAGAGGAACGAACCGTAGACGTTTCGGTTTGAAGTCCAATGCCGTAACCACAGAGCCACCACGCCCCCAACGAATTCGATAGAAACTAAACCAGTAGTTGAGAACGACGTCGAAAGTGTTAAGCAACCCAACTTATGGCTTGTCTTATCAGCAATCTAAATGTGACAGTCGTAAAATACAATGAGAAATTGTAAAGCATGATGGATAGGAATTTTTAAGGCAGCCTCTGTAAGCAGAGCAGGAGAACGAAATACATGGGACGGACAGATAATCGGAGGAACCGAGTGCAAACCAAGGGCAATAACTCCGAAATGATACAAGTAACTCCACCAATCATTCCATGCCGAGTTTGTTCCACTATCTACATTGACACTAAAACAGTAGCGGCCAATATGGAGAGAGGCAGTCGAGGGGCACCCCCCCCCCCCCCCCAAACTGCGTCTCGGCGACATATGACAAAATATATTAGTAAAACTGTTTACGCCAGATGTGTATATGAAACCAACCAACACAAAATATACTACTCCAAGTTTGCTAAGCACCAAATATTTGACACATCATTGTGAAATTTGCTTGTGACATATTTGCGATATTTTTGGTGGATATGATTGAGGAATGTATTGAGATGGTTCCCAGTGTTTACATTAGCTCTCTTGACAGACAGACTTCTCGTAACAGTCATGGAAAGCATGTACCCCTTGATTGATTTTCATGATATTTTCGTGTACTGCCTACATGTACATGACATTTGTCTGGTATTCTGTCTTCATTTCAAAACAAACCCTTGTGATTTAATGATTGAATATGGCAAATGCAAATGTAAGACGACATTTGTCTAAAGCAGAAATGTGGTGGGCTGTAGGGATGGTGGAACAAGGGGCTACCCATCGCCAGGTTGGTGAAGCCCTAGAAGTGCACCATACGGTGATTACCAGAGCCTGGGCAAGATTTCAGCAGTATGGCACACCAGTAAGACGGCATGGTGGTGACAGAGACAGGGCAACATCTGCAGCTGAAGAGCGGTTCTTTATCATTCAGGCCCGTAGGAACCGCTTTGCCACAGCAACCCAGCTTCGCAGTGACTTCAAAATGCATCCGGGGTAAATGTATCGGCGCAGTCTATCCGGGCAAGGTTGCACGAAGGTGGTCTCCGATCGAGAAGACCATGTATTCGCATTCCGCTGTCCCAGAACCACCGCCAGGCACGATATGAATGGGCCATGTTGGATGGACCATAGAAGATTAGCGACATGTCCCTTTTACAGATGAGTCAAGGTACTGCCTAGACCACACAGACAGGCGTTCTAGAGTATGGAGAAGACCACGAGAGCGATTCCATGCAGCCAACATTGCTGAGCATGACCGCTATGGTGGAGGGGCAATCATGGTCTGGGGCAGCATCAGCTGGGATGGACGTACAGAGCTCTGTGTCCTTGAACGTGGTACATTGACTGCACAACGATATATTGATGAGATCCTGGATGTCCACGTCAAATTGTATGCAGGTGCAGTGGGTGATAGATTCATTCTGATGGACGATAATGCCCGTCCTCATGTTGCCCATGCTGTCGGGGAGTACCGACATAGGGAGGGGATTGGGCGTGTGGACTGGCCAGCAAAATCCCCTGACCTCAATCCAATCGAACATGTCTGGAATGAGTTGCAGCTTGCAATTTCAGCCCGTCCTGTCAAGCCAAGAAATGTCCAGGAGCTTGGTGCCATGCTGGTCCAAGAATGGAACAACATCTCACAAAGGACCACCAGGAATCTGATTGGGAGCATGAGAAGGCGTTGTCAAGCTGTAATTAACAGTAATGGGTCTCATACTCGATATTGAAGCCATACCAGTTCGCTCCGTCAACTTTTTGGAATGTTGAAAAATTTCCTCTTTTACCAATAATATCCATTTTCCATGGTTATCGTATTCAAAAGCTAACAAATAATGTCAAACACAAATAAAATCTTAATTTCTGTATTTAAATCATTAAAGATATAATTAATTAAAAAATATATAAACGCTTCATTACACTATTTCAACTAAAACGTAAAACAGGTAGATGGATGTACTTAGCAAACTTTGAGTATTATACATATCAACATCAAAGATAAGGCGGCAATTCAAGCTGTGGGCCGCTACTGACCAACAGATATTCGACCTCACTTTTTTCCGAAATGAACTGATGTTTACATAAGCAGAATCGGAGTGTTGATAAAGAGAAGGTGTCTGGTGTTTCTGCGTGGATATCGTCGATTATCTCATGAGTGCACGCACGAAACGTATATTTCCGAGCGTAGCGATGCTGCGCGTGGAAATATACGATTTCTCATGCCAACGGGTGAGATAATCGGCGATATACCCGCAAAGATACAAGTTGCTCTTTTAATTATACGCAGTTTGGCAGGGTTACAGGATTGTACTATAGAGCCGGCGAATCATTCGAAACACAAGTGATCTGAGCGTTGTCTAACTACTCTTCTGCTGTATAGGCAATCTCGAAACCGACATAACATCCTTTGACGATGTACCTACAGTTAAAACTAGAAGTCCTGTCATGAACTGTGCGCTTATCTGGGCTTACTTGCGCGTAGAAATTGCGCGCAATTGCCATATCGAATGGCATCCAAAGCACGGCAGGTTCTCCTGGTTACGCATACCAAACACAGGCAATGTTTCTGCCAATGGACCTCCGGGTTACCCGGAGGTCCATTGGCTGAAACATTGCTTGTACACAGGCCATATGTACAGAATTTGATAGCCTTACTATGGTCATAACGCGTAGATTAACGCACAGAAAAGGTGCTATTTGTTCACCTTTCAGGACAGTATTTCTAGTTTTAACTGTAATCCTGATTGCACACGTGGATGCATGGTCACGCCTTTTCATGAAGCGTACTGCATGACGATGGAGCAATTGCCTCCAACCACTGCTAACTCTGCTCCTACCAAGTTAGTAAGTTGGGCAGTCTGACAGTTGTACGCCGCTGTCTGGTGATTTTCTCTTGGTACTCCGGCTTCCTCCATCTGTAAAACTGTGACACGATGCGACTGTGGCTGTTTAAAGTGCCGTTAAACCACAATAAACAAACAAATTAATAATCGGGTGTAGCTAGTATTAGTTCCCTCCGTATATCCCCAACAACGTTCACAAAGGTATCGAAATTGTTTTATAATGATAATGCGAAACGAATTTAAAACAAAGGCAAGGTCTTTAGAATATACACGTAGAATTTCAGTTCATTTTCGTGGGTGACGAAATATAAAGAAAGATGAGTGCCGCCTCAGGGACACAAGCTGCAATGTCCACCTTGAACCAGGTCATCATTGTTTTTATTATACCTAATGAGATGCCTTTATAATGTAAAAATTAGTTTAATCTTTCCAATTGGCTATAACAACAAATTTAATGTGCAATGCTTTTGAGGCAATGTTATTCGACAACCCATCACCTCATTGTTCTGGCTTTGACTGACAGACTCGCACAAATGACATCCATAGTGACTTGACAATTGTAGACAGCTGTAGAAATTTATTTGAATTGAAGTTCACCTTTTCGGTAATTCACATCACCTCCGGTGTCCAAAATGGACAACGGAAGCACGTGCCATCCTAACAACACGCTACACCTGCACCCTGAGACCGCGTATCACTATGGTACTAACGTCATCGACAACCTAGCATGACGCCATCGGTCACATGGGTATGACGTCACTTAATATTCCTCGACTCCACAGCCTGGATATGAAAGGTGGGAGTACTAGAGCACTACTACTCCTCTGGTTGTAGAAGATTGGTAGTAGAAGTTTGGGTAGTGGAAGTTTGATAGTAGAAGTTTGGTAGTAGAAGTTTGGTAGTGGAAGGTTGGTAATAGAAGTTTGGTAGTGGACGTTTGTTTGGTAATAGAAGTTTGGTAGTAGAAGTTTGGTAGTGGAAGTTTAGTAGTGGAAGGTTGGTAGTGTAAGTTTGGTAATAGAAGTTTGGTAGTGGACGTTTGGTAATAGAAGTTTGGTAGTGGAAGTTTGGTAGTGGAAGGTTGGTAGTGGAAGGTTGGTAGTGGAAGGTTGGTAGTAGAAGTTTGGTAGTGGACGTTTGGTAATAGAAGTTTGGTAGTAGAAGTTTGGTAGTGGAAGGTTGGTAGTGGAAGGTTGGTAGTAGAAGTTTGGTAGTGGACGTTTGGTAATAGAAGTTTGGTAGTAGAAGTTTGGTAGTGGACGTTTGGTAATAGAAGTTTGGTAGTAGAAGTTTGGTAGTAGAAGGTTGGTAGTGGAAGGTTGGTAGTGGAAGTTTGGTAGTGGACGTTTGGTAATAGAAGTTTGGTAGTGGAAGTTTGGTAGTGGAAGGTTGGTAGTGGAAGGTTGGTAGTAGAAGTTTGGTAGTGGAAGTTTGGTAATAGAAGTTTGGTAGTGGAAGGTTGGTAGTGGAAGGTTGGTAGTAGAAGTTTGGTAGTGGACGTTTGGTAATAGAAGTTTGGTAGTGGAAGTTTGGTAGTGGAAGGTTGGTAGTGGAAGGTTGGTAGTAGAAGTTTGGTAGTGGACGTTTGGTAATAGAAGTTTGGTAGTAGAAGTTTGGTAGTGGACGTTTGGTAATAGAAGTTTGGTAGTGGAAGTTTGGTAGTGGAAGGTTGGTAGTGGAAGGTTGGTAGTAGAAGTTTGGTAGTGGAAGTTTGGTAATAGAAGTTTGGTAGTGGAAGGTTGGTAGTGGAAGGTTGGTAGTAGAAGTTTGGTAGTGGACGTTTGGTAATAGAAGTTTGGTAGTGGAAGTTTGGTAGTGGAAGGTTGGTAGTGGAAGGTTGGTAGTAGAAGTTTGGTAGTGGACGTTTGGTAATAGAAGTTTGGTAGTAGAAGTTTGGTAGTGGACGTTTGGTAATAGAAGTTTGGTAGTAGAAGTTTGGTAGTAGAAGGTTGGTAGTGGAAGGTTGGTAGTGGAAGTTTGGTAGTGGACGTTTGGTAATAGAAGTTTGGTAGTGGAAGGTTGGTAGTGGAAGGTTGGTAGTAGAAGTTTGGTAGTGGACGTTTGGTAATAGAAGTTTGGTAGTAGAAGTTTGGTAGTGGAAGGTTGGTAGTGGAAGTTTGGTAGTGGAAGGTTGGTAATAGAAGTTTGGTAGTAGAAGTTTGGTAGTGGAAGGTTGGTAATAGAAGTTTGGTAGTGGAAGTTTGGTAATAGAAGTTTGGTAGTGGAAGTTTGGTAATAGAAGTTTGGTAGTGGAAGTTTGGTAATAGAAGTTTGGTAGTGGAAGTTTGGTAATAGAAGTTTGGTAATGGAAGTTTGGTAGTAGAAGTTTGGTAGTGGACGTTTGGTAATGGAAGTTTGGTAGTAGAAGTTTGGTAGTGGAAGGTTGGTAATAGAAGTTTGGTAGTAGAAGTTTGGTAATAGAAGTTTGGTAATAGAAGTTTGGTAGTAGAAGTTTGGTAGTGGAAGGTTGGTAATAGAAGTTTGGTAGTAGAAGTTTGGTAATAGAAGATTGGTAATAGATGTTTGGTAGTAGATGTTTGGTAGTGGAAGTTTGATAATAGAAGTTTGGTAGTGGAAGTTTGGTAGTGGAAGGTTGGTAATAGAAGTTTGGTAATAGAAGTTTGGTAGTGGAAGTTTGGTAATAGAAGTTTGGTAGTAGAAGTTTGGTAGTGGAGGTTTGGTAATAGAAGTTTGGTAGTAGAAGTTTGGTAGTGGACGTTTGGTAATAGAAGTTTGGTAATAGAAGTTTGGTAGTAGAAGTTTGGTAGTGGAAGTTTGGTAATAGAAGTTTGGTAGTGGAAGTTTGGTAGTGGAAGTTTGGTAGTGGAAGTTTGGTAGTGGAAGGTTGGTAATAGAAGTTTGGTAGTAGAAGTTTGGTAATAGACGTTTGGTAGTAGAAGTTTGGTAGTGGAAGTTTGGTAATAGAAGTTTGGTAATAGAAGTTTGGTAGTGGAAGTTTGGTAGTGGACGTTTGGTAATAGAAGTTTGGTAATAGAAGTTTGGTAGTAGAAGTTTGGTAGTGGACGTTTGGTAATAGAACTTTGGTAATAGAAGTTTGGTAGTAGAAGTTTGGTAGTGGAAGTTTGGTAATAGAAGTTTGGTAGTGGAAGTTTGGTAGTGGAAGTTTGGTAATAGAAGTTTGGTGGTAGAAGTTTGGTAATAGAAGTTTGGTAGTAGAAGTTTGGTAGTGGAAGTTTGGTAATAGAAGTTTGGTTATAGAAGTTTGGTAGTGGAAGTTTGGTAGTGGAAGTTTGGTAATAGAAGTTTGGTAGTGGAAGTTTGGTAATAGAAGTTTGGTAGTAGAAGTTTGGTAGTGGAAGTTTGGTAATAGAAGTTTAGTAATAGAAGTTTGGTAATGGAAGTTTGGTAGTGGAAGTTTGGTAATAGAAGTTTGGTAGTGGAAGATGGGTAATAGAAGTTTGGTAATAGAAGTTTGGTAGTGGAAGTTTGGTAATAGAAGTTTGGTAATAGAAGTTTGGTAGTGGAAGTTTGGTAGTGGAAGTTTGGTAATAGAAGTTTGGTAGTGGAAGTTTGGTAGTGGAAGTTTGGTAATAGAAGTTTGGTAGTGGAAGTTTGGTAGTGGAAGTTTGGTAATAGAAGTTTGGTAGTCGAAGTTTGGTAGTGGAAGTTTGGTAATAGAAGTTTGGTAGTGGAAGTTTGGTAATAGAAGTTTGGTAGTAGAAGTTTGGTAGTGGAAGTTTGGTAATAGAAGTTTAGTAATAGAAGTTTGGTAATGGAAGTTTGGTAGTGGAAGTTTGGTAATAGAAGTTTGGTAGTGGAAGATGGGTAATAGAAGTTTGGTAATAGAAGTTTGGTAGTGGAAGTTTGGTAATAGAAGTTTGGTAATAGAAGTTTGGTAGTGGAAGTTTGGTAGTGGAAGTTTGGTAATAGAAGTTTGGTAGTGGAAGTTTGGTAGTGGAAGTTTGGTAATAGAAGTTTGGTAGTGGAAGTTTGGTAGTGGAAGTTTGGTAATAGAAGTTTGGTAGTCGAAGTTTGGTAGTGGAAGTTTGGTAATAGAAGTTTGTTAGTAGACGTTTGGTACTAGAAGTCTGGTAGTAGTCAGTGGGTAGTGTCAGCTTCCACTACTCACACGCTAAAAACTAAAATGTTAAAAACTACACTTGACGTGCTGTATTTAACACTTACTAAGTGCCGAACTAGCACTTTGTTCAAGTGTAGATATCCCAGAACTTGACAGGTGTTACAGTAATACCACTTGACAAGTGTAATGTCGCGACACTTGAAAGGACACAACGCAGATGACGCGGATCAGTCTCAAACTCTCATCTGCGTTGTGTCCTTTTAATTATGTACCCACCAAGCCCAAATCAAATTATGGACGATTCTGGATGACCCACCAATGCTAGACACATGGGAAGTGCCATCCATTCAAGTTTCAGATGTCTGACGATTGTAATGTCCAAGTGCTTAAAACATTGCACTTTGGGTGTTAAACTCAAACCCTAAGAGTTAGAATGGGTTTAACACCTTGAAAGTGTCAGTTTTAACACTTTAGTTTTTAGTGTGCATATTGAGTACCGTAGTTATTTCCCTCCCCACACATTTTGAAAAACTCAGAGCGATTTGGGAGCTTCCTTAGCTAAGGCCGCAATTTGAGTAAGACAAGTAAGATATGGTAATCAAAAATAGCAGTTTGAAAGGGGGGGGGGGGGCAAATGAAATTTAGCTGGGCCTTGTTCTTCTGGCGGCGCCTCTACCAAGTGTGAGAGATTATTTCCCAAAATTTAAAACCAGTAGATGTATGTTTTGTGCCAATAGCAGCACGTTGCACATGACACTATCATTGTCTAAAAACCCATGTCTTGCATTGACAAGCTGAAGTGAATGTGTTACTTTAGTATCAACGGTGTTGTTGGGATGTCCCAACATGTCAATGTGGCTGCACCTTGAAACAGTGTCAGGAAGGGAAACGCCTATATAACTTTTTACAGAAATAGATGAGAGAGAGAGCGAAACAAACCGACGGAGAGGGAGAGAGAGAGCGAGAGAGATAGAGAGAGAGAGAGATTGAATAAATCCATCAGAGAATAATAGAATGGACTTTCTATCGTCGATAGACTACAGTACGTGGGGAGTGTGTTATCAATAAATCACCCGCGGAGTGGAGATTCCACCCAAGCAATAATTGCAAATTTATTTCAAGACATAACAAGCACAGGCAAAGTTTCAACCAATGGACCTTCGGGTTAAACCCGAAGGTCCATTGGCTGAAACATTGCTTGTGTTTTTTGTTCATATGTACAAAATTTGAAAGTTATAGTTTGGGTGATAACTCCACTCCGCGGGTGATTTAGTTACAATCCACTCTCCACGTACTGTATATGCAAGGTGATTTTTTTGCGGTTTTGCATTTTATCATCAAGCTTACACTATGTTATTCTCATCTCTTTAGTTGTGACTAACCATTCTCTCTTTTGATTTGTCACTGCTACGGCCTTTAATGTTGAGAGAAATGCGCATTTTTTTGCTCCAAATTCAATAGATTTGTAAATAGGGGGCCAAAAATGTGCCTTTGTCTCCATGTAGATGTGCATGTGCATGAGCCCCTTGTATTCCCTTATATGGTTGCCTTTGTACGACACGTGTCAAAACTGCCTCTCATAAGTTCGAAATTGTTCCTGCGTCCCCGGTGTTGTGACATGTCAAATTTGCTGTGTTACAATGCATTTCTATTTAACGGTACAAAGTCGAGAGTCGCTTGAATTTTACGAGATTTGATCTGACTTAATTTACATTTACGAGGATGTATTATAAAAATGTACATGTATGGTGTCTCGAGTCAAATAACGAATTATTTCCTGGTGTAGATTTGAGTTGGTGATCATTAGACCATATAACAAGTGTGTATTTCCTTTAAAATTTCGGAATTTTATGACGATCAACCATTATGCAGTGATATTAAAATTAACAGAATCATATTTGTAAAACAGCGCCCGGGGCGAAAAACGCGCATGCCAAATGAATTCAACCCATATCATCAACTTATAAAATGTAAAAAATGTCCTGATAACAAAACAATGACTGACAAAGAAGGTCGAAGAAAATTATCTCATCCATTTCAGCTAGTTAAGGCAAACTCTTTAACCCTTTGGATCATGATGGAAAATTCCATACCAGTTTAACCCTTTATCCAACGCAGACGATGTCAAAATTTATTATTTTAAATATCATTTTTTAAATTTTTTCAAAAAATTTTAACAAAACCATATCATATGACCCCTCTTTGGAATGGGCTCGACGATACTCTCATTGAATTTTGAGATTACGAGGGATAATAAATGAGGCCTCATTGCGGGCTTTTACATAGCACTCATGGCCTCATACAACAAAAAAGGGATTCCACAATCACAGGCGTTTTCCAAAATGGGATTCCATAGGATATATCTGTTAAATACCGAAATGAGGCTAAGAGTCGTAGTAAATTATACCTCATTGAGGGAATTTTCATGGCCCTCGTGACCGCAAAATTCAATGAGGTTATGAGGGATAATAAATGAGGCCTCACTGAGGGCTTTTACATAGCCCTCATGGCATCATACGACAAAAAAGGGATTGCATAGCCACGGGTGTTTCTCAAAAATGGGATTCTTAAAAAGGAATTCCGTAAAATGGGATTCCTTGATTTGCCATCAGGCATTACCCTTACCCACAGTACCTCTTGGCCTAGCATTACATACTACCTATACAAGTCATAGGATAAAATGAAGCATTAGGCGGATTAATAGTACTAAGGACTAACATGGGACCTGTAGGGGAGCATGCGTACATCCTACATTACCACACTAGGCGACCATGCATTACACCCACCCACCTCACAATAACGTCTGGTCTTACATACTACCTACATCAGTCATGGGATGACATAAAGCGTAGGTCGATTAGTAGTACTAATGACTTTCGGGAGCCCACGGAGGTATATATCGTCCATACTATACTGATGTTCTATACTGCCAGGCATTACCCTCACCCCCACTCCACAACATCACTTGACCTGCCATAACGTACTACCTATACCAGTCATAGAATAATACAAAGCAATCGGTTGGTTAATAATACCGAGAACTAACAGGGGACCTACAGCGGTATATTTAATGCATCCTACACCCCCACTTCTAAACAAACGATTATAATACTGCCTGACCTAGCATTACGAACTACCAATACCAGCCATAAGATAATCTAAAGGATTCGGTAGGTAAATAGTACTAAGGGGGTAATAGGCCAACAGACCATTCATCCTATACTGCCAATCTAAACCACCAATGACTATCTCGCAATACCACACTGGGCGACCATGCATAAACCCCATCCCCACAATACATGTACTGCTTGACCTAGCCATAGTGAACATAGGATAATACGAAGACCCAAGGGCTAATAGTATACTAACATGGATATATACCACTACTACCAGATCACCTCCCTACAAGAAGTCCGACATCCACTGACCCGAATAACGTTATGTCAGATTGTATACTGGACAACAACAGTGGTCAACATCTCTATGACGTAGAGAGCGCATCATGGCGTCGCGGCGTCAATAGTAACGTTAACCGGTTTGCGGAAAAAACTTTCAAGAAACCCCAATTTCCCCATCATCTTTCCACCACTTACCCATAGTATATACCCATAGCCATGTGTTTACCTACATCACTATACATACCATAGCATACTATATATGCAGTCCGTACATTGCTTGGCTGATCTAGCTGCAAGGAGCCGTACTTTTGCTCCCCCAAAAGTCCGGTTCATATGGGAATTTAACACTAGCTGCTCCCCCAAAAGCCCGGGTAATCAGGCACGATCGGGTACATACTATACTACTTACCGCGTAAGTTTTTCTGGCAATGTATCGTTCCGGTATTGCGTAAGTAGATGGTCGGTATTCTGTTTCATTAGGGCAAACAGTAAATCAAGATGTCACACAGACAGATGAAGCCTACATCGAAAATAACTGAAGTGGTTAAAAGGACTTGAACGAGAGGAGAGAGGCCGTGCTTTACAAATTCCAATTGCAATTTCGATTAATTCAATTCATATCGTTCACCCCACTCCAAACCATCCTCTCATACACCCCCCCCCCCCCCCCCACCACCACCACCACGCCACCCTCCACACACACATACAAATTCATGGTTAAAAACCTGGTCTCAGAAATTATTCAAAACTTTACGGGAATCCAGACCCGACACTGTTTGTGGAGTTTAAATGGGCGATCCGATCGCGATACATTTACATCGGTGTGTCGATATTTTGTAAATGATGTGCTGCGAAAACTGGTACCACATAAAACATAACACGAAACACTATCTCAGATTCAGTGTTCTCCCTATCTCAGATACAGTATTCTCACTATCTCAGATACAGTATTCTCACTATCTCAGATCCAGTGTTCTCACTATCTCAGATTCAGTGTTCTCACTGTCTCAGATTCAGTGTTTTCGCTATCTCATGTGCAGTGTTCTTACTATCTCATGTGCAGTGTTCTCACTATCTCAGATTCAGTCTTCCCACTATTCTAGATTGAATGTTCTCGCTATCTCATGTGCAGTGTTCTCACTCTCTCCGATTCAGTCTTCTCACTATTTCAGATTCATTCTTCTCACTATCTCAGATTTAGTGTTATCACTATCTTAGATTCGGTGTTCTCAATATCTCAGATTCAGTGTTCTCACTATCTCAGATTCAGTGTTCTCACTATCTCAGATTCAGTGTTCTCACTATCTCAGATCCAGTGTTCTCACCATTTAAGATCCAGTGTTTTCGCTATCTCATGTGCAGTGGTCTCACTATCTCCGATTCAGTCTTCTCACAGATTCATTCTTCTCACTATCTCAGACTCGATGCTCTCACTATCTCAGATTCGGTGTTCTCACTATCGCGGATTCGGTGTTCTCACTATCTCAGATTCAGTGTTGAGATATCTCAGATTCGGTGTTCTCACTATCTCGGATTCACTATCTCAGATTCGGTGTTCTCACTATCTCGGATTCGGTGTTCTCACTATTTAAGATCCAGTGTTCTCGCTATCTCACGTGCAGTGTTCTCACTATCTCCGATTCACTCTTCTCAAAGATTCATTCTTCTCACTATCTCAGACTCGATGTTCTCACTATCTTTGATTCGGTATTCTCACTATCTCGGATTCGGTGTTCTCACTATCTCAGATTCAGTGTTCTCACTATCTCAGATCCAGTGTTCTCGCTATCTTAGATCCAGTGTTCTCACTCTTTAAGATCCAGTGTTCTCGCTATCTCAGATTCAGTCTTCTCACTATTTCAGATTCAATGTCCTCGCTATCTCTTGTGCAGTGTTCTCACTATCTCCGATTCAGTCTTTTCACTATTTCAGATTCATTCTTCTCACTATCTCAGATTCGATGTTCTCATTGTCTCAGATGCAGTGTTCTCACTATCTCAGATTCGGTGTTCTCACTATCTCAGATTCAGTGTTCTCACTATCACAGATTCGGTGTTCTCACTATGTCAGATTCAGTGTTCTCACTATTTAAGATCCAGTGTTCTCGCTATCTCATGTGCAGTGTTCTCACTATCTCAGATTCAGTCTTCTCACTATTTCAGATTCAATGTTCTCGCTATCTCATGTGCAGTGTTCTCACTATCTCCGATTCAGTCTTCTCACTATTTCAGATTCAATGCTCACGCTATCTCATGTGCAGTCTTCTCACTATCTCTGATTCAGTCTTCTCACTATTTCAGATTCATTCTTCTCTCTATCTCAGATTCAGTGTTTACACTATCTCAAATTAACTGTTCTCACTATCTCAGATTCAGTGCTCTCGAAATTCATTTCCGTTGAGATTCTAGAGTTTTGCTGGGAGGTGAGCGGACAGATCCTTTACATGTGCAGTGTTCTCACTATCTCAGATTCAGTCTTCTCACTATTTCAGATTCAATGTTCTCGCTATCTCATGTGCAGTGTTCTCACTATCTCCGATTCAGTCTTCTCACTATTTCAGATTCATTCTTCTCACTATCTCAGATTCGATGTTCTCACTATCTCAGATTCGGTGTTCTCACTATTTCAGATTCATTCTTCTCACTATCTCAGATTCGACGTTCTCACTATCTCAGATTCGTGTTCTCACTATCTCCGATTCGGTGTTCTCACTATCTCAGATGAAGTGTTCTCACTATCTCAGATTCGGTGTTCTCACTATCTCATATCCAGCGTTCTCACTATTTCAGATTCAATGCTCTCGCTATCTCATGTGCAGTGTTCTCACTATCTCCGATTCAGTCTTCTCACTATTTCAGATTCATTCTTCTCGCTATCTTAGATTCGGTGTTCTCACTATCTCGGATTCTGTGTTCTCACTATCTCAGATTCAGCGTTCTCACTATCTTAGATTCAGTGTGCTCGCTATCTCATGTGCAGTGTACTCACTATCTCAGATTCATTCTTCTCACTATTTCAGATTCAATGCTCACGCTATCTCATGTGCAGTGTTCTCACTATCTCCGATTCAATCTTCTCACTATTTCAGATTCAATGCTCACGCTATCTCATGTGAAGTGTTAGTCTTCTCACTATTTCAGATTCATTCTTCTCTCTATCTCAGATTCAGTGTTTTCACTATCTCAAATTAACTGTTCTCACTATCTCAGATTCAGTGTTCTCGAAATTCATTTCCGTTGAGATTCTAGAGTTTTGCTGGGAGGTGAGCGGGCAGATCCTTTACATCGAGTCGCGACTAAATCGCGATCCTATCGTGATTATCTCTCCACTTTTGTTATCACAATACTGTATTAGTCGATTCTACAGCGTTATACATGCACATAAAAAATGTCAAACCAATATGGTTCTTTTTTGACTTTTACCTTCGAAATATCCCTTTTTGGGCTCTCATAAAGACGAGCTTGTCGAGTTCGTTGGAGAGAGGGCGCCACAAGGTATGTTTCGGAGGTAAAAATGAACAGTTGTAGTTATTGAGTGAAACAGAGGATATGGAATGAGCGTTTTTCTCATATAATATAATATCATATGACATTTATATGTGGCGAGCCCAAACGGAAAATTCGGACGAGTTTCATAAATATTATATGAGAAAAACACTCATTTCATATTCTGTTTATCATATGACACACACACGCACAAATTAGGGACTTAGGATGACTTTTTAACCCATCACCTAACTTGAGTTGCAGACGGCACTTGGAAAAAACATCCTCGTATAACTAAAACTTTTCATTTTTTGCTTCCAAAACATAGATTATGACCCCTCGTTGGAACGAGCTCGTTGAGCTCGTTCCAATGAGGGGTCATAACCTATGTTTTGGAAGCAAAAAGTGAAAATATAAAAAAAATGAATGGCGTTTTTCTTGTAGATAAAAGATTAATGCAATATAACCCACTCTAAATAGGACAGATAACGTAAATTCTCCCTACTGAAATTATGCAAATGTGAACCAGTTGTATTTTGTTTAGCCAATCAAACTGTCCAGTTTTGAAATTGACCAATGAAAGCTCCCAACTCTAATTATGCAAATTATGAAAATGTGGCCCAGTTGTATTTTGTTCAATCAATCAAATTGTCTAGTTTTGAAACTGACCAATGAAATTAGCGGAAGGCTTTATTTATCACTGATTAATATGAAAACAAAATATGAAATGTTTTAAAGTGAACAAAACGGACGAGTCATATGATAAAAGACTATTCTTAATGAACTTCCTGTAGTAAATGGACTTTTTCTGGTGGTGGACCACACTACATTTAAGTCGCCGTGGGTTGGTCGTAACCTACGCGTGGGCAAATATGTCAACAAATGCGTTTATTAGGTATTAAAAATCGTCATCAGCAAAATTTTAATTAATAAATTACCGGGTTGTACCCGGTGTTTGATTAATTACATTTTCGAAGACTATTCCAATAAACAGAATCTAATATTATTGCGTCCGTGGAAATATTGCCCACCCGTGGAATGTGACAAGTCCACGGAGGCCGTACTGTAAATACATTTTATCAGTAAGTTGCAATGCAAAGTGTCGCCGCGTGTCACGTAACGCCACGCAAATGCCATGCAATGCCACGCGGCCAAGCATTGTATCGCTATTTTGAGGCTGAATTTTAATTGCCGTGTACCATGTGTTGTAAGTGGTGTATTCCCACTTTACATGGGCAATTTTTGCAAAACTGAAATATCAAACTAGCAACTACTAGTAACCCATCCGTGTCCATTTTTTTTGTTTATCCACAATGTCTGAAGGCCTTGAATGGAAGAAGATGTTTAGGAGAAAGCCCGAAAATTATCCCGCAATATTACTGTGGCGGGCGGGGTGGTGTTACTATCTAGTCTTGCCCCCTGTTGCTGCGCCCCTATTGTCTCAACTTTTGTTATATAAAGGGTTAAGCCTTTATCAAACGTAACGGCCAAAACCGGCTAGCGCTTTTCTCAAAAAATCGCGAATTAATTTTCATTATTTTTTCATTTTTTGTCTCAAAAACATACGTTATGACCCCTCGTTGGAACGAGCTCGTCGAGCTCGTTCCAACGAGGGGTCCTAACCTATGCTTTTGAGACAAAAAATGAAACCAATTAGCTATTCAAGAAATTTTTTTGCAAGTGTCGTCTGCTTTTCATTTTAGATAAAGGGTTAAGATTTATAATAGTAGACTTTTCAGAGGATGCCACAATGAAATATCGAAACGGTGACGACAGCAATGAGCGACTGCGCAGGTACGCTACTGATAGGAGATGGTAAGGGTGGGTGATGAATTATTCTTTTCAAATCGGATTATTTTTATCTGGTTTGCAGTTTTAGATATCGACTCTTGGGCCTTGAACCAATCTTAAGATGCTATTCGGTTTGATTTGAAATCGACTGTCCGATTCGTTTCCTTTCGAATCTTCTCAGGAATATAGTTTGGTATCTGTCATCTACGTCATCTCGCAAAACGTGCCACTAACTTCAGTCTCACTTGTCACTACCGCTGCTGAAAGAAAATTTTAAGTTTCCAAACAGTGTCGACGATGCTCTGCTGCTAGCGGCTAGCGCTGTGCAGTGCCTAGTGATTCGCACTCGTTCCTGTTTTTGAACTATAATCCTTACTGGAACTATAATCCTTTCTGGGTAATATTTCAGCTACGTCATCAAGGTATGCCTCATGATGTAGTTGAATATTTTTAACTCTCGAGACTTAGGCCATCACAGGCGTCACAAATAAGGTTTACACACCCCCCCCCCCCCCAATGGGTCATTTTCAAGATGCTCCTGATTCGATTCGAGGTTCGATTCGATTTCGAATAATGGATCCGATTCGATTCGATTCGAATCAAAAATGTGTTGGGGGGGGGGGGCAAGAGTGATATCTAGGGGACATACAAAACTAGATTAGATAGCGGGCCTACTTGCAGGGCCGGGGAGAGAAAATTTGGGGCCCAGGTTTAATTCTGTGACGGGTCCCCTTTCAAAAGTGTCGAGATCCTGATGCAGATGCCGAAGGCACGAGCTATGATAAAGGGTTTGAGGGAGGGTTCTCTCCCTCCTCCAGCCCCCACGAAAATATTGAAATCAGTTATTAAATGGAGACTTCTGGCTGCTTTGTGGATGAAAAATCACGTTATTTTTTGGCCGTCACAATGGCGTTTTTTTAGCAGCATGTTTCAAATTTCCATTGTCATCAATGAGTATCCAGTGCCTCTAGAGTTATAGCTTTTGACTGCACAATTTTTGAAGTGATAACTTTATTACGTCAAGTTGATTTAATATAGTTATTATTTCAAGAATCATGCAGTCCAAAATTACAACCGTTAGTCATGTACAGATCTCCTTTCACGATGCAGCTCCCCTTCTTCACTGCTGGCAAGGAAGTCAGAACATTGGGAGGGGGGTGGAGGCTTGTCCAAACATGGCCTGAAAGCCCTATTTTAATTTTTGGGTTTGGTACGTCCTCTGAAAGGACGTACCAAACCAAAGAATTAAAATACAGTGTTTCTGGCCATGTTTGGACTGGGATGTGCGGAGGTGGGGGGCGGCAGGCCTAGGAAATCTGGACTCCAGGACCAAGCCGGGCCTCCACCCTCTCCTCGACCCTGGATACTTGGACTTATGTTACACACACAATTGAAAATCGTGATGGGCTATTTGAGAGCCAGCACGACCGACTGGGATCCCCTGTACGGTACGTCGTGTTAATTAAATAGGAAGTTTCGTCACAACTACTCCGTAGATTAGATTAGATTAGATTAGATTATTTTATTTAACGGTATGGATAGAATGTGATACAATAGTTCATTGAAATACATTAACATTATCACAACCTGCATTAGAAACACATTTTTAAACAAAGACAATCAATATCTATACCGTTGGGAGATGGCATAGCCAGCTTGGCTGTCTACCTACCGTCCCCCACACATGCTAGCCTAATTGTTAGCACTGTACACAAACCTGGGAGTGTATTGTAATCTATGAAGCTGGGTTCTTACACCTATTAGCATCAGAAGTTAAGTGCATCAGAAATTAAGGACTTGGCGGGTCAGACATAGTCTATTTTGTAGGACGAGATAACAGACAGGCAATTTGGCTTACGGTGCGTGGGGAGCCGACTATCACCAAGAACATTTGGGGGCGGACATCACACCTGCTAAGTCATATGAAAGATAAGCAAAACCTCTGCCAATGGACCCCCAAGTCGACCCGGGGGGCCCATCGGCCGTAATTTCTCCCGCCTCCCCCATTCTGCCCTGTAAACGATAATTCACTGGCCGGGCGAAACCCACCCCACGAGCGCCCCAATGACATTCTGCTCGCCGCGCACCGTAGTTGTTATTGCATTCATGGAGTTTGAAATAGAAGATCTTGCTATAGTACTGCTCTGCTTTGGTGACTAAGTTGAAACTTGATTATTTACGTACTTTAGAAAATTGTAGATGTAGAATCATCTTGTGCTGTTGTGCCTTCTTTACTGACAATAAGGATTGTCACACTCTACGTTATTTGGATACTGGGAAATAAATTTTTGTGTTAGCAGTCTTTTGAATATTTTTCTGTTTGAGATAGTTCTTATTTCTTGGTCAAGCTCATTCCATGACTTGGGAAACGCGTGAATTGGAAGCCTGTCTAGTGCTCTTGTACGGGTTCTGCTAGTGCGTAGTAGTTCTGATTGCCGCGCAGCTCTTTGGGTGGTAAGTCCTGGTTGTTTGAAAAATGATTGAAATGACGAGGGAAGTCCTCCATTTTTCCAATCAAATATGAAAAGGCATGCTTGGAGTTTAAACATATCATTAATTTTGAGTGTTTTATCTTTGGCAAACAGGGGATCAGTGTGGGCATTGTATTTGGAATTATTAATAATACGAACTGCTCGTTTCTGCATGATGAAAATTTTTCTAATAGTTCGGGCATTACCCCAAATATGGATTCCATATAGCATATGACTGTGGATGAGGGTAAAATATAACGTCTTCATAGCTTTATAAGGCAGAACTTATTTCACCTTATTTAAGGCGTAATTTATCCGTCCTATTTTAGAGCACAATTGTGAGATATGAGCGCTATACGAAAGGTTATCGTCAATGTTGATACCAAGGAATTTTAGTGATTTATCGGTTTCATTACATCCTGTTCGTTGTATCGTTTTGTCTTGTATGCGTATATTTAGATTTTCGATACCTCTCGTGTTGCGAGTGGGGTTTATAAGTACATATTTTGTTTTGCTTGCATTTAAAACAAGTCGATTTGCTAAGCACCAATCGCTTATTTTATTTAGTTCCTCGTTAATGTATTTGGCTAAATTACTTGCGTTAGGACCAGAGGCGTAGACTGTTGTGTCATCCGCGAAAGAAAGTGTTTAGCAATGTCGAAAGGCCAATGTCGTTTATATACAGCAGAAATAGAATTGGTCCAAGTACGGAACCTTGGGTAACTCCACATGTTATTTCGGTCATCTCAGAATTATATTCACTGTATTTCGTGTACTGAGACCTGTTGGATAGGTAACTTTTAAACCAATCGTTACAAATTCCCCTGAATCCATATCTTTCCAATTTAGTTAGCAGTATACCATGGTTTATCGTATCAAATGGTTTTGAGAAATCTATGAAAACGGCTAATGTTATGTCTTTAATTTCGATAAATAGAGACTCGATCACATGAGGGATAAAGACAGACAAGTCATTTCGTATTGAATACAGAAGACCCTCCTTAACATAGATGCCTACACCACCTCGCCCATCATCTCCCTCCGGTCGTGTTTTTTTGATGAGTGGATAATAGCCTTCAAAATAATAAGACATATTCGATGGCATTTTAAACATTTCTGTTAACCATATAATATTAAAAATGTTTTCTGCTGAGTCCTGTAGATTAGCCAGGAGTTCATTTAGGGGGACCCAATTGGGCGCTTAGGCTTTGGCAGTTTAGATGAAACACAGAAAATCGCTCATTTCGGTTGGTATTTGATAGTTTAACCCTTTGAGACTTTAATTATCCTGGCATTCAAACGACACTGGGAATTCTCTTCAACGTTTTTCAAAATGCGACGTCAAACGTCGGAAAGAACAAATAACAAGAAATTTTTTATATTAGTGATTAACTGGTTGAGGGCTAGATTATTTTTGGTGGTCTGAATTTGTTATTCAAAACTTGTTTTATTACAAATTATTGGAGAGTGCCCATACGCACTCTCCAATAATTTGTAATAAAACAAATTTATATAAACAAATATTATTTGTGTTTGAATGAATATGAAATATAAGCAAGGAAAGTGTTGGCTTTTGCTCCGGTATCTTCATTTTTGAAAAAACTGATAGTGGCTTCTAGCACTCAACCAGTTATGAAGTCTTGACAGTAGGGTTATATTAGTATTTTAGCTGCGATAACCTTTGGCTCAACGGTAGTCGCCGAGCACTATTCGGGAGAAAATAGGAATTGAGGTTAAGGTCTATAGGAACCGGTGAATTTCCCCAAATGGTCAAAAACAAAAGAGTTCTAAAACATGTAAATTAAACGATTTTCGTACAAAAAGTGACGAGCAATGATATTGCTTTCATCTAAAGAATATTTTGTTTGTGGATGTTTTAAACTAAAAAGTAATTTTATTGTTGAAAATCAACTTTTAAAATGTAGATCACACTAACAACAGAACGGAAAATTCACACACGACACTCTTAAATTAATGAAACCAAAAATTAATCCAAAACATATATCTATAGCCCTTTACCGAGAAATGAATTCTGAGTTGATTTTAAATTTAATTAAAACATGTTTTTAATGTCCATTCTAAAATATTTTTCCAGTAATGACACCAAGACGTGACACCTTAAGAGACAATGGCACATGCAAGATGTACATAACACTTTGTCTGATGTATTTGGTACAGATATGCATGTATGTTTGTTGACACTGATTGCTAAATACAAACATCAAACACTGACAGAGTTGTACAATGTTGAACCTTCTTGTGAAATGGCAATACATGATACAGCTGACTGGTCAAGGATAAAAGCAGTATGTTGTAGCGTTTTTAAACCAGTTGTGATGGATCCCTGGGTGATTCCTGTGTGATGCCTAGGTCGATGACGTCATCTTAATTAAGAAGTTACGTAAGGTAATTAACATGACGTCACTTAATGAATATTTTTTTAATCACTTTAATAATTGTTGCTCAATTAATTTTAATTAATGACTGTTGCATAATTAATGTAATTAATGAGTGTAATTAGGGTTGATTATAATATTTGGTATATTAATAAATGAATTAATAATGTCGATTAGTACATATTTTTTTAAAGTCATAATTTGGGATAGATATTATTAGATAAAAAAATAATTTATTTACAAATAATTTATTTAAAAAACAATATTGACGTACTGGACATATATATGAATGCTATCGACTGACCCTGACCTGCACACGTGCTAAGGTAAACACTGCATTGTGTCTGGGAGTAATTAAATCGATTTTTTTTTCAAACGCCAACTACTATACGAGAGTGACAGATGATGAAGCAATTAAATCTATTGTTCAAAAGTTATGGATGTAATAAAAACCTCATTAAATTAGCAGTCAACACGCAACCTTCTTCCAGATACAAATTTTCAAATTTCATCGATTTTTTAACGGTCCGATTTCTACGTTTTGACTGGTTCTCAAAAAAATCACAAGATAAATCGCCAAGAGACTACTGTACATGGGGGAGAGGCTATACATGGCTGTACTTTATGCCCCAATACTTTCAAGAGATGAATTAACGGATCATCTGAAAACCCACCAAGAAGGTGCTTTGAACTGTCAATTTTGTGTTTCAATAGCAAATTCAACAAAAGAGAGAGGCAGTGTACATCGAACAGACGTCGATGTCAAGATGTTCCAGTGGACGTTTTGTCTGAAATCCTATAATAGGAAAGATACATTAGAAAAAACATGGAGAAATGTCAAAACTCGACATTTAACTGCGCGATTTGCGGGTTTCAGCTGATTCAACTTAACCGTCATCGCGCCACAAGTAGCAGAGATGCACAACTCGATTGACCGGTGGAGACGCTCCTCATCAAATCAGGGGGGTCAAATGAGGTTATGGGGAGGGGTGAAGGAGACAAGTATGCGGTCATATGTTTAAAAGTTTAATAACCTTAATTGCTATGACGTAATCCCCCTAACAAATAGCGCATATTCATTTAATATAATATATTAATAATTTTCGTTAAATAATTCATTTTTTATTCCACACCCCTGTATCCCCTCACAGTACCTAAAACCTTCATGAACTCCCCTCCTCCAGGTAATCCAATACTAAAAAACTTTTGGAAACCTCTATTCCCCTCCCCCACCCCCCACAATAGCTAAAGTATCTCGAAACCCAGTCCAGTTCTCTAAATGTAATGGACGTGTCAGGCCCCGGACACCCCTTCCCCACAATTTTGAGCGATCAAATTACTCCGATTAGTCTCCTCTCATAACTTACCACTCTCTTAACCCGTATTTACTATGAGATTGTTCCCCTAATAATAGCGTATGTTCATTTAATATAATATATTAATAATTTTCGTTACATAATTCATTCCACAAGACACTTTTCGAAAAAAAAAATGGCGGATTAGTTTGACAGAAATACGCGTATCGATTTATTCAGGAGTGTCTGTCGGTGGTGTCCTTGGGCAAGACACTTCATCCCCATTGCCCATGTGGGGGGCACAGTGACGCTATGCACTAAGGCGTACTGCACGTCGATGGAGCACCTGTCTTCAACCAATGCTAACCCTGTGAGGAATTTTGACAGTTGCTTACCGTTGCTCGGTGGCTCTGTCCGGCTTCCTCCACCCGTAAAACTGTCGTGGTCATGATTAGCCATTTTGCAGACCTTAAACACCAATAAATAAATATAAATAAATAGTCGGTTATCAAAACAACCCTAGTGTTTAACAGTTAATTGTGGACCAGTGCAGTTTAAAAATAAAAAAAAATTGGGTGATAACACTACGGACTGTGTTTAATCATAGAAAAATCACACCCGCGCTATTACTAACCCGTATGATTTATTTTTGAACGTTTACTGTAAGTAAAAGCATGAAAGAGCTATAATATCTAATTACCTATGTGGGATGGGGGTGGTCGGTAACGTTGTGTACTATGGCGTACTACCTTCATCCAATGATAACCCTGTGTAGAACTTTGACAATTGTTTGCCTCTGCACGATGGTTCTTTCCGGATTGCTCCAACTGTCGTTAAATAAATGAAAAAAACTACAATTCTATAATAACAGGCCAAGCCCCACTTCGTTTTACATGTTTTGTGAGAGGGAAAATCAACAGTACTTTCACCCCCCTCATTTTAATAGTTGAAAAGCGCTGTTACTCGATCAGAAAATGGTAAAAGGATACGCGACTCTGTATTAGCCACCCAAATTTGCGAGACTTGGGAAAATATAACCCACCTAGAGCTGCACCAAAGCTACGTACACTATTCGAACTCCCGCATTGTGTCCTTGGGCAAGGTAATTTACCCCGATTATCTACATGGGAGCACGATGACGGCTTGTACTAAGGTGTACGGCACGTCGGTGATACGCATATTTTAGAACAATCTAACCCTGCTTGTGCGGATTTCCGACGTTGGTGAGATGGCAGTTACTGGTCGTTGCTCTGTGGTTCTCTTTGGATATTCCGGAGTCTACCCGTAAAATTGTCACGTTTAATTATAACTTGAACTTGATGTCCGGGTGTAATAAAATAGCGTATTTTCTGCAGACATTCTAAATAAACGCAGCTGGTTTACAGACCTGCATATCTTCTTTCTTTTCAATTGAGTAAAAATATATGATAGTTACTGATGTAACACGCCGATTAGTATGTTTAATGAATCTAGCTACACCAGCCCGACCGACCCTTTGCCCACCATGATCACAACAAACGTTTCAATTCTCTCTCTCTCTCTCTCTCTCTCTCTCTCTCTCTCTCTCTCTCTCTCTCTCTCTCTCTCTCTCTCTCTCTCTCTCTCTCTCTCTCTCTCTCTCTCTCTCTCTCTCTCTCTCTCTCTCTCTCTCTCTCTCTCTCTCTCTCTCTCTCTCTCTCTCTCACCGATACAGTACGGGTGGAAACTAATTGCGTTCAAGCTGTTGTTTTTTTCTAGGTTTTGCCACCCTCTTACAGCGCAAATCGAAACGAAATCTGATTCATTGAATCATACTACAGCGTATGTGCTAAAACGATTATTTTTGTACAAAGCTCAAGACCTTTCCCTCACAAATACCTATATACAACAAGATAATACGCGAGAATGCGCTGTGTACCTGCATTTTGTTGATAAAATATGTCATGACCACATTCCCGAATATTATTAATGTACCCGCTTAATAACAGCCAAATGGCGAATGTCAAGAAAGGCACTCTGTAGTTTAGGAGACTCCACAAATAAAAACAAAATCAAAAATCTGAGATATATTGCATTTATTTAAATATCGGTATCAACCAGAGGTCGAAATTAGTCAAATTGATTAGTATTAAATTACAAATGAATATTTTCAGGGGCCATTCTTCAGAGGCTGGTCCATCGCAGCTTTGCAGAGATATTGTTTTCTGATCAGACCCATTGGGATATTTTGATCTTTAAGGATGTATGCCAAAAGTTTCCACCCTGTCGGTTGAAAATCTTTTCTTTTTCGCAGCAGATCATTTATTAGATCACACATATTGGAGCCCGAAATTGTAATGCCCAGGATAAATTGGGTATATTCTTTATTATTTGGAGTAACAAAAGCGCCTTCTCCTGCATGGAATCGGGTATAACGGTTAGTAGTAGTGTATGTTCCCCTTCACCCCCTATTTGGGGGAAACCGGTGGGGAACCCCGGAAGTGACGTCATGTCACGTGACCTAGTGACGCCATGTTGTGTTGTCATGGTAATCCACGTGAGCGGCCATGTTGTGACGTCATCTCCACAGTGATACGTAGTGTTAGTGCGCATGCGCAGCACGTGTTGTTATGGTGATAGTATTTCTGTCGTCCATTTTGTATACTGGAGGCCGCCATCTTGGTTTTTATGGTAGCACGTGATTGCTATGTTACCTAAGGCCTACAATAGGACAGGGGTATGTTCGGAGGGTATGTTCGATTGAATCGGAGTATTTTCTGGAACGACTTTCCTGGATAATTACCACAAACAACCCGACAACTTGTATTATTTCGAATTCTTCCAAAATTCTCTGTTTCTATCTATATATGCAATAGTTATCGTTTCTCTGGCCATGTTCCTTTATTCTAGAGTATACCCCAGTAGCGTAGAAGAGCCTATCAACTGGAACAGCTTTGCTTATTGTTACTATATTTAGCTATTTTGCTCTATTATTGTTAGTTCTGATCCTATTCCAAGTACTTTTGTTGTTTCATTTATCTAGATCATTTATAACCAATCAGATTGCTTGATTTCCCATAATCTGTATTCGGGGTTATCTCCCTTGTGTATAACAAAAGCCTATATCCAATGGCCCCCCCAATTTTAGCACCCCTTTTCTGAAAACACCTGTGGCTATGTAATCCCTTTTTGTCATATGTGCTTATGCGAAAAGGCACAATGTGACACAATATGCCCTATCACATAGGCACATGCTTTATGTGCCCATATGTGCTTATGTGAAAAGGCACAATGTGTCACGATATGCCCTATCACATAGGCACATACAGGTATTTGAGGATACCTATGGCCTGGTATTGTATTATTTGAGGATACCTATCGAGGATACCTACTGGAGAATCCCTTTTTGTCATATGTGCTTATGTGAAAAGGCACAATGTGACACAATATGCCCTATCACATAGGTACATACGGGTATTTGAGGATACCTATGGCCTGGTATTGTATTATTTGAGGATACCTATTGAGGATACCTATCGAGGATACCTTTTGTACGATACTTATCTGAGGATACTATATAGGCTGTGCATATCCCTATTTTTCTGAAATGAGGATAAGAGTCGTAGTAAAAATCCCTCAATGAGGTCTAATTCACTACGACTCTTATCCTCATTTGACAAAAAAGAGATTTTCCAGAAGACACCCCCAATTTCGGCACCCCTTTTTTGAAAAACATATGGCCTTCAGCACCCCTTTTTTCTGAAATGAGGATAAGAGTCGTATTAAAAATCCCTCAATGAGGGATTTTTAATACGACTCTTATCCTCATTTCAGAAAAAAAGGGTGCCGAAGGTCATATGTTTTTTCAAAAAAGGGGTGCCGAAATTGGGGTGCCGGGGAAATTGCCATTGATATAGGTTTTTATTATACAGAAGGGAGATAACTCTGTACGATTAAGTACAGGTTATGGGAAATCAAGCAATCTAATTGGTTAATTATAATTTATATAAATGATCTAGATAAATGAAACAACAAGAGTACTTGGAATAAGGTAGGAACTACTGGTATTACGTACCACCTTACCAGTAACAGGATGATACAAAGCATTTGGTAGGTTAATACTATCAACGGTTGGGATGGGACCTACAGAGGAATATACCTATCCTACTCTGCTGCCGTTCTGTATTACCCGGCATTGACCCCACCCCAGAATACCGCTCAATAATATGAAGCACCTAGTAGATCAGTAGTACCAAGGGCCAGCAAGAGACCTACAGGGATATGTACAGCCTATTCTATACTACCGTTCTAAACTACCAAGCATTACCCCCACCCCCACAAAATCACTAGGTCTACCATAACGTACTACATATACCAGCCATATAATAAAACAAAGCAATCGGTTGGTTAATAGTACCAAGCACTAACAGGCACCTATAGGTGTATATACCGCCATACTATAGTACCGTTGTAAATTACCAGGCAGTACCCCTACCCACAATACCCCTATGCCTAGCATTGCTTACTACCTATACCAGTCATAGGATAACATAATGCATCAGGTGGATTAATAGTACTAAGGGCCAGCAAGAGACCTATAGGGATATGTACAGCCTATATAGTATCCTCAGATAAGTATCCTATAAAAGGTATCCTCGATAGGTATCCTCAATAGGTATCCTCAAATAATACAATACCAGGCCATAGGTATCCTCAAATACCCGTATGTACCTATGTGATAGGGCATATTGTGTCACATTGTGCCTTTTCACATAAGCACATATGACAAAAAGGGATTCTCCAGTAGGTATCCTCGATAGGTACCCTCAAATAATACAATACCAGGCCATAGGTATCCTCAAATACCCGTATGTGCCTATGTGATAGGGCATATTGTGTCACATTGTGCCTTTTCACATAAGCACATATCGGCTCATAAAGCATGTGCCTATGTGATAGGGCATATTGTGTCACATTGTGCCTTTTCACATAAGCACATATGACAAAAAGGGATTCCACAGCCACAGGTGTTTTCAAAAAAGGGGTGCTAAAATTGGGGGGCCATTGGATATAGGCTTTTGTTATACACAAGGGAGATAACCCTGAATACAGATTATGGGAAATCAAGCAATCTGATTGGTTATAAATGATCTAGATAAATGAAACAACAAGAGTACTTGGAATAGGATCAGAACTAACAATAATAGATCAAAATAGCTAAATATAGTAACAATAAGCAAAGCTGTTCCAGTTGATAGGCTCTTCTACGCTACTGGAGTATACTCTAGAATAAAGGAACATGGCCAGATAAACGATAACTATTGCATATATAGATAGAAGCAGAGAATTTTGGAAGAATTCGAAATAATACAAGTTGTCGGGTTGTTTGTGGTAATTATCCAGGGAAGTCGTTCCAGAAAATACTCCGATTCAATCGAACATACCCTCCGAACATACCCCCGTCCTATTGTAGGCCATAGGTAACATAGCAATCACGTGCTACCATAGAAACCAAGATGGCGGCCTCCAGTATACAAAATGGATGACAGAAATACTATCACCCTAACAACACGTGCTGCGCATACGCACTAACACCATGTATCACTATGGAGATGACGTCACAACATGGCCGCTCATGTGGGTTACCATGACAACACAACATGGTGCCACTAGGTCACGTGACATGACGTCATTTCCGGGGTCCCCCACCGGTTTCCCCCAAATAGGGGGTTGAAGGGTAACATACACTACCACTACGGCTAACCAGTCCGGATGATATTCCACTGAAAAACTAGTCGTTAAGGGGTGTGGTTTGGTGTTTTCTTTGTGTAAATTTGAATGGCGCTGAAAGACTGTCTTGGAGAACAGACCTTTCTCTGCAGAACTTGATGCTGAAGATTCAGTAATTGGTCTCATACCCTGGTCTATGGGTGGGACAGCTACAGCATTCAGGGGTGTGTGTGTTTGCTGCAACTGTTCACTCCTCCATGGTTTAATACACTGAATTCTGCTTGAGGGTAGGCTGGTTGAGTCATCTATATGTTTTTCCCTCAGTGATTCCCCCCCATCACTAGCGGTTTTCCTGGCTCTAGCTTATTTGCAAGCCCCAAAATATTTCCACTTGTTAATGCATTGTTCCAACTAAAGGCTGATTTCATATGCACTGGCAGATAGGGTAGCTGGTTACAGACAGATCTGGTTGTTAACTCAGCTGTATTGGTGTTCGCTCCCCCTATAGTGTGTTTAAAATTTACATTTTTGTGTAATTTTCGTCTGTGTCGATAATAATGAGTTTTATGAGAGTAAGATTTTTGACCCAATTCACAGACGTAGCGTGAATTCATCCTTTTCAGAAGCGAGTTAATAGAGTGGCAATACAGTTCCAACACTCTTCCATTTATATGTATGAATAGGATGGGTCCCACCCCAACCTGTCAATCGCTGGTTGGCTAATTATATATCAAGATAAGGTGGGTTCTACCCCAACCTGTTGATCATTGGTTACTTCAAATTCTCACACAGTGCATTGTGGGAAATTACAGTGGTAGAGCTCTGGGTTAAAATAAGTTTTTGCTCAACTTCACACAAATTGATATACTTCACTGCAAAAAGAAACATTAAAGTCACATTCATGACAACCCGAGGTAGCATATCTGAACCACCAACACCAATTAGTGGCAATTAGTGACCAATTAGTGGTAATTAGTGACCAATTAGTGACCAATTAGTGACCATTAGTGACCAATTAGTGAACATGTAGGAGCAAATGGTCACTAAAAACTGTTTCGTCGAATTGTAAAATCACTAAAAACAGTTTCATTGAATTGTAAAATCAGTGGTCACTCATTATCTGATTAAAGGGATTATCTGATTAAACAGCGTGGAGTTGGTGGTTCAGATATGCTACCTCGGCTTGTCATGAATGTGACTTTGATGTTTCTTTTTTGCAGTAAACTATATCAATTTGTGTGAAGTTGAGCAAAAACTTATTTTAACCCAGAGCTCTACCACTGCAATTTCCCACAATGCACTGTGTGAGAATTGGAAGTAACCAATGATCAACAGGTTGGGGTAGAACCCACCTTATCTTGATATATAATTAGCCAATCAGCGATTGACAGGTTGGGGTGGGACGCATCCTATTCATACATATAAATGGAAGAGTGTTGGAACTGTATTGCCACTCTATTAACTCGCTTCTGAAAAGGATGAATTCACGCTACGTCTGCGAATTGGGTCAAAAGTCTTACTCTCATAAAACTCATTATTATTGACACAGATGAAAATTACACAAAAATGTAAATTTTAAACACACTATAGGGGGAGCGAACCCAAATACAGCCAAGTTAACAACCAGATCTGTCTGTAACCAGCTACCCTATCCGCCAATGCATATGAAATCAGCCTTTAGTTGGAACAATGCATTAACAAGTGGAAATATTTTGGGGCTTGCAAATAAGCAAGAGCCAGTAAAACCGCTAGTGATGGGGGGGGAATCACTGAGGGAAAAACATATAGATGACTCAACCAGCCTACCCTCAAGCAGAATTCAGTGTATTAAACCATGGAGGAGTGAACAGTTGCAGCAAATACACACACTCCTGAATGCTGTAGCTGTCCCGCCCATAGACCAGGGTATGAGACCAAATACTGAATCTTCAGCATCGAGTTCTGCAGAGAAAGGTCTGTTCTCCAAGACAGTCTGTCAGCCCCATTCAAATTTACGCAAAGAAAACACCAAACCACACTCCTTAACGACTAGTTTTTCAGTGGAAAATCAACCGGACTGGTTAGCCGTTATACCCGATTCCATGCAGGAGAAGGCGCTTTTGTTACTCCAAATAATAAAGAATATAGCCAATTTATCCTGGGATGAGAAAGATCGACTTGTGTATAACGGCATTACAATTTCGGGCTCCAATATGTGTGATCTAATAAATGATCTGCTGCGAAAAAGAAAAGATTTTCAACCGACAGGGTGGAAAATTTTGGCATACATCCTTAAAGATCAAAATATCCCAAGGGGTCTGACCAGAAAACAATATCTCTGCAAAGCTGCGATGGACCAGCCTCTGAAGAATGGCCCCTGAAAATATTCATTTGTAATTTAATACTAATCAATTTGACTAATTTCGACCTCTGGTTGATATCGATATTTAAATAAATGCAATATATCTCAGATTTTTGATTTTGTTTTTATTTGTGGAGTCTCCTAAACTACAGAGTGCCTTTCTTGACATTCGCCATTTGGCTGTTATTAAGCGGATACATTAATAATATTCGGGAATGTGGTCATGACATATTTTATCAACAAAATGCAGGTACACAATGCATTCTCGCGTATTATCTTGTTTTATATAGGTATTTGTGAGGGAAAGGTCTTGAGTTTTGTACAAAAATAATCGTTTTAGCACATACGCTGTAGTATGATTCAATGAATCAGATTTCATTTCGATTTGTGCTGTAAGGGTGTGGTAAAACCTAGAAAAAAAAACAACAGCTTAAACGCAATTAGTTTCCACCTGTACTGTATTGGTGAGAGAGAGAGAGAGAGAGAGAGAGAGAGAGAGAGAGAGAGAGAGAGAGAGAGAGAATTGAAACGTTTGTTGTGATCATGGTGGGCAAAGGGTCGGTCGGGCTGGCGTAGTTAGATTCATTAAACATACTAATTGGCGTGTTACACCAGTAACTATCATATATTTTTACTCAATTGAAAAGAAAGAAGATATGCAGGTCTATAAACCAGCTGCGTTTATTTAGAATGTCTGCAGAAAATACGCTATTTCATTACACCCGGACATCAAGTTCAAGTTATAATTAAACGTGACAATTTTACGGGTAGACTCCGGAATATCCAAAGAGAACCACAGAGCAACGACCAGTAACTGTCATCTCACCAACGTCGGAAATCTGCACAAGAAGGATTAGATTGTTCTAAAATATGCGTATCATCGACGTGCAGTACACCTTAGTACACGCCGTCATCGTGCCCCCATGTGGATAATCGGGGTAAATTACCTTGCCCAAGGACACAATGCGGGAGTTCGAATAGTGTACGTAGCTTTGGTGCAGCTCTAGGTGGGTTATATTTTCCCAAGTCTCGCAAATTTGGGTGGCTAATACAGAGTCGCGTATCCTTTTACCATTTTTTGATCGAGTAACAGCGCTTTTCAACTATTAAAATGAGGGGGGTGAAAGTACTGTTGATTTTCCCCCTCACAAAACATGTAAAACGAAGTGGGACTTGGCCTGTTATTATAGAATTGTAGTTTTTTCATTCATTTAACGACAGTTGGAGCAATCCGGAAAGCACCATCGTGCAGAGGCAAACAACTGTCAAAGTTCTACACAGGGTTATCATTGGATGAAGGTAGTACGCCATAGTACACAACGTTACCGACCACCCCCACCCCACATAGGTAATTAGATATGATAGCTCTTTCACGCTTTTACTTAGATGGGTGGGTTATTCTTCAGTAAACGTTCAAAAATAAATCATACGGGTTAATAATAGCGTGGGTGTGATTTTTCTATGATTAAACACAGTCCATAGTGTTATCACCCAAATTTTTCATTTTTAAACGCACTGGTCAACAATTAACTGTTAAACACTAGGGTTGTTTTGATAACCGACTATTTATTTATATTTATTTATTGGTGTTTAAGATCTGCACAATGGCTAATCATGACCACGACAGTTTTACGGGTGGAGGAAGCCAGAGAGAGCCACCGAGCAACGGCAAGCAACTGTCAAAATTCTATACAGGGTTGGTATTTGTTGAAGACAGGTGCTCCATCGACGTGCAGTACGCCTTAGTGCATAGCGTCACCGTGCCCCCACATGGGCAATGCGGATGAAGTGTCTTGCCCAAGGACACCACCGACAGACACTCCTGAATAAATCGATACGCGTATTTCTGTCAAACTAATCCGCCATTTTTTTTTTTTTTTTTCGAAAAGTGTCTTGTGGAATGAATGTTTTACCGAAAATTATTAATATATTATATTAAATGAACATACGCTATTTATTAGGGGAACAATCTCATAGTAAATACGGGTTAAGAGTGTGGTAAGTTATGAGAGGAGACTAATCGGGGTAATTTGATCGCTCAAAATTGTTGGGAAGGGGTATCCGGGGCCTGACATGTCCATTACATTTAGAGAACTGGACTGGGGTTCGAGATACTTTAGCTATTGTGAGGGCTGGGGGAGGGGAAGAGAGGCTTCCAAAAGTTTTTTAGTATTGGATGACCTGGAGGAGGGGAGTTCATGAAAGTTTTAGGTACTGTGAGGGGATACAGTGGTGTGGAATAAAAAATGAATTATTTAACGAAAATTATTAATATATTATATTAAATGAATATGCGCTATTTGTTAGGGGGATTACGTCATAGCAATTAAGGTTATTAAACTTTTAAGCATATGAACGCACATTTGTCTCCTTCACCCCTCCCCAAAACCTCATTTGACCCCCCTTATTTGATGAGGAGCGTCTCCACCGGTCAATCGAGTTGTGCATCTCTGCTACTTGTGGCGCGATGACGGTTAAGTTGAATCAGCTGAAACCCGCAAATCGCGCAGTTAAATGTCGAGTTTTGACATTTCTCCATGTTTTTTCTAATGTATCTTTCCTGTTATTGGATTTCAAGACAAAACGTCCACTGGAACATCTTGACATCGACGAGTGTTCGATGTACACTGCCTCTCTCTTTTGTTGAATTTGCTATTGAAACACAAAATTGACAGTTCAAAGCACCTTCTTGGTGGGTTTTCAGATGATCCGTTAATTCATCTCTTGAAAGTATTGGGGCATAAAATACAGCCATGTATAGCCTCTCCCCCGTGTACAGAAGTCTCATGGGGATTTCTCTTGTGATTTTTTGAGAGCCAGTCAAAACGTAGAAATCGGACCGTTAAAAAATCGATGAAATTTGAAAATTTGAATCTGGAAGAAGGTTGCGTGTCGACTGCTAATTTAATGAGGTTTTTATTACACCCATAACTTTTGAACAATAGATTTAATTGCTTAAACATCTGTCACTCTCGTATAGTAGTTGGCGTTTGAAAAAAAAATCGATTTAATTACTCCCAGACACAATGCAGTGTTTACCTTAGCACGTGTGTAGGTCAGGGTCAGTCGATAGCATTCATATATATGTCCAGTACGTCAATATTGTTTTTTAAATAAATTATTTGTAAATAAATTATTTTTTTATCTAATAATATCTATCCCAAATTATGACTTTAAAGAAAATATGTACTAATCGACATTATTAATTCATTTATTAATATACTAATTATTATAATCAACCCTAATTACACTCATTAATTACATTAATTACATTAATTACATTAATTATGCAACAGTCATTAATTAAAATTAATTAAGCAACAATTATTAAAATGATTAAAAAAATATTCATTAGGTGAAGTCATGTTAATTACCTTACGTAACTTTTTAATTAAGATGACGTCATCGACCCAGGCATCACCCAGGAATCACCCAGGGATCCATCACAACTGGTTTAAAAACGCTACAACATACTACTGATAAATACACTAATTTTTTTTTGTCTCAATCATTGTTCAGTTGATGGTAAACAGAACTAATGAAAAGTGCAAAGCTGTAAAGCTCCAGTGAATCCTATGCATGCCTTCTTAAGGTTACACATCTTAATATTGATACTAAAAAAATCTTTCAGAGTGGAGAATAAAAAT